>OX381705.1:8850625-9155625 GCA_947462335.1 Harmothoe impar | reverse complement strand
AACTTTTATCCAATATTGAACAAATATCAATGTTTTAAGTAATTTTGGGCCTATTTCAGGGTCAATTTGATAGTCTTCGAGTCGACACTGTTGTCGGCGAGTCGGCGATGAAGTTTGCGAGTCCATTTTGGGGTACTTTTCAGTCCAAGGTAGAAAAAAAAAAAATCAAAAAAAAATCCGACCATCCCTACCTCGATTTTCAGATTATGTAACCTGAAACACACTTTTTTTTTTTGGCCCTACCTGTTAAGATGGCTCGATCGCTTGGTGTAAAAGTAGCTAGATGTCGTCAGGTGTTCCCCATGAGACCATAATAGCATACACTTTCCAAAGAAAAAAAAAGGGAGGCTTGAGCTATTTTCTGAGATATTTAAGCCTTAAGTTGATGTCTCATGCGTCGCTAGATTTTTATGTAACTCTCTCAGAGTATAGGCTTTAATCTAGAGAATAAACTTTTAACATATGGTCCCACACATATTTCTAAGGTTTAGGCCCATTGAAATAAAAATGAAAAATTCTGAGGTAACATCTATTGCCATTTTATGACCATTTGATATTACTTAGGCCAATATAAAACAAAGGTCCCTCGGTGGTCTATGGTCAAACTAGACAATGTATCTGCGCAGAAAACGGTGCAGTAGACAAAAATGGCATCTAATCGACCCACCTTAAAGGGGCATTCTCACCACTCGCACTTACCACATAGCAGACTAGAACAGTACTAGAATTGTGAGTGGGAAACGCTCGGTGAGAATGCCACTTTAAGCTACCTTGTTGTGATAGTCTAGATCTAGGAACCTCTGACTCACATGAACGCTTAGTGCCGTGTCTTATGAGTTTGTAACAATTGAAACGTCTTTGACCGGGTGTCGTCTTTGACCTGTGTCGTCTTTGACTGGTGTAGTCTTTGACCAGCAAGTTTTAAAATGGTTGAAATGGGAGCTATGTACACAGAAATGGGGGAAAAGGTTAATGGATATTTTAACAGTATATACTACAAACTTTCCGGCATTTCTGTGTACATAGCTCCCATTTCAGCCATTTTAAAACTTGCTGGTCAAAGACTACACCGGTCAAAGATGACACAGGTCAAAGACGACACCCGGTCAAAGACGTTTCAAGTGTTACAAACTCATGAGACACAGCCTTATGCAACTCTTATAATAATTCCTATTCAAAGGGTAAGGAATTATTAGTTTGGCTAGATAGGCGATAATGATCTAATAACTTAATATCATACGAAGACGTCATTTACAAGATCACTTTCACCACATGAGGTGTCAATCATGCCAACAATTGAATGAATTTACTAATAATTACTAAATTGTTGACACTTGCAAAAGTAGGCACTGAGGCAAATCAAGGCCTTATTATGGGACACTGAGTGTGCTGATGACTTAGTACTTTGTATTTGTCTTATTAAGGCTAATGTGGCTTTTTATTAGCTTCCTTTATTGATTTGAAAATGAGAGACCTTTTATAGATACTTATTAAACATGATAGATGACTCATCAATCCTCTCTGAACTCCCTGGTGGACTACACATCATGGTAGAATACTGCCATTTATTTTTATGAAATACAGCAGTGCTTTTGACTTAACCAAGGAAGGCCATATTACACACCCCCTGTTAAATAACCCATGGCCGTATTACACGACCCTATGACGTCATCAACATGGCAGTTTGTTTACATTTTGAACGATGTAGTAAATTGTCATTTCAGCCCCCCACCCCCCTGTAGGCCCTAATACTTTAATTTGAATCAAAAAAGGTAAAAAAATAAACACAAAGGCACACTCGTCTGCGACCTTGTGAAATACGGCCCGAGGGTCAACTCGTGAAATAACCCTCCAAAAGACCAGAAACTCGTGCACCTTTGTCTATTTAGTAATAAATTTATGTGTAAGTGTATGCTTTGGACCAATTGTGACATCACTTTCTTCATGAGCTGTGCTTTGTAATTTCAGGTTTCTATACCTTATGCTGCATGTTTTAATAGTGTATATGTTTGGATATCATTTATTAATGATATTACCATTGATGGTGGCCCTTTAGACCATTAGCCCATTTGATCTTCTATAGTGGCCCAGTACCTATCAAAAGTATTAAACCAAACAACTTTTTTGGGGTTGACATCTGTTCATGGAACTCAAATCACCTTGCCAGACATGTGGGTCACCCAGCTTAGCTTCAGAATCTTGTTAAATCTTTAGAAAAATGGAATAAATTCACAATATGCCACCGCCACAACTGGCAGCACTGTAGTTCTATGTCTTAGCACAGGTCCTAGCTGATGATTTGTCCACTAGGTGGTAGCACCTCTCAGGGAGTGGGCTTTGCCAAATTCTTGGTCAGGCAATGAATGTGAACATACCAGGCCTTTTTACTAATATAATGGGATTTAGGGCCTGAATCTAGATTAGTCTAGTAGGTTTAAGCCATTGGGTGTGGTGCTGCAATGTGATGCTGCAATGTGATGTTGGCACCGGCGTATGCCAACATCTTCATGGGAGACTTTGAAAACAGGTTTGTATATCCATACCACACTCAACCATTAGTTTGGAAAAGATATATCGATGATGTCTTCATCATCTGGACACATGGCAAAGCAGCACTAGATGTATTCTTACACCATCTCAATAACTGCCACAAAACAATAAAATTCACAATGGAAGACTCCCTCTCAACTTCCTAGACATCACAATTCTCAAAAATTCGATGGGTAAACTAGAAACTACCCTCTATTGTAAACCCACAGACAGTCACAACTACCTGCTCTACTCATCTGAGCACCCACGACATGTCTTGCGGGCCATCCCCTACTCACAATTCCTCAGGGTCAAACGCATATGCACCAGAGAATCCGAATTCCTACGGAACTCCTTGATGCTCTGCACACATTTCATACGTAGGGAATACCCAAGACAGCTCCTACTAGACTCACTAGCAAGAGCCAAATTACAAATAAGGTCAGAACTAATAAAACCAAAAATCAAAAATCCAAAGGGTCAAAACAAAGCATTTTATTGCATCACGACCCACAACCCCCACAACCCACCAATCAAAAAGATCCTTACTGAAAATTGGGACCAAATGAAAAAGTCGAAAACCACTCGGGAGTTCCATGATCACAAATTGGTATTCGGCAACAGAAAGAATAAGAGCCTAGGTGATGAGCTAGTAAGAGCATCCACCAGCCAAAAGACACCGAACGCCAAGGTCCCACACATTAGAAAATACCCATGCAACACCCCACTCAAATGCAGATACTGCCCCAAACTCAATAGGAGTGGCTGCATTCAATCGACCACTACAGGTCGAAAATTCAGAGCCCTGACCGAAGTCAACTGTCAGAGCGCCAACATAATATATGCCATCACGTGTAAACACTGTGGCATCCAATATGTTGGACAAACTTTGGAACGACTAATGGATCGTTTCCAAGGTCACAGCGGGGACATAGACAACAACAGGGACAAACCTGTAGGTGGTCACTTCAATATTTGTCCCCCTCCTCCAGCGAAGCCATCAAGATGGAGTGGATTTGATATAACAATTCTGAGTTTTATCAAGAATCACCAGCCGGAATCTTGGAACTAAACCTGGAGGAAAGAAGGTGGATGCACCGGCTTTGCAGCATCACACCCAATGGCTTAAACCTACTAGACTAATCTAGATTCAGGCCCTAGACCCCCAATTATGCGTTAAATCGCAAGATCAAAGACCCAGGGGGTCCCACACACCTGAGTCAGGAAGCTACATGACACTACACTCATGTCAACAATGTCCGACCGCCAGGCCCTATGCTCCTTTCCATGCCACACTAGATCAAAATCTTAATTTTATTCTAAGTTTATACCTCCTATGACGTATAGACATCACTCAAGCTGAACTACACCAGCTTGCGAGTGTCATTGAAATAACCAGTACCTTGCATAGTCACACTTAGCAACAAAAAGAACAAAGGATACTGACCAAATTCTTTTAAAATGCATGTCTGCATTTATTTTAGAGTTTAATTCTAATCCCAAAACTTGGATCAGCATCAATATTTATGGCTCTTTTGAAACTAATACATCATACATTGCCTAAATATCTTACTGTTCAACTAAATCATATTATCAGAAATAATAATAAGGAGTTTATCAAACTAATTATTTCTAAAAATTCACACCTGATGAGACATTTAAGTTGAAACCACTCAATCTGTACCTTTCATGTGACACTACTTTGTGTCAAACTACAATCCCCAATCAAAACTAAAGGGGCCTCATGCATCACCTTTTTTCCTAAGTACTAAACATCTGCTCCAAGATTGTTTCCATATAAGGACTTTATCAAACTCTCTGCTGTGAGAGTGTGTCCCACTGCATTTGGGAAGTGATGTCATAGACTAGATCCCTGCCCTCTGATTGGTCAAGGGACCAGGTAACCAAGGTACCCAATAGCATAGTGAGCCTTGTCAACAGGCATTCAGTGGTTGTGAAAAGTAGAGGATAGAAGTGTAATCCGTTTCTCCTTACTAATATAATGGTAATAGATTGAAAATTGTTTATTGCCATAATTCCAATGAAACTCAGCAAGATCACTGGGTGCCATCTTGTGCTAGTTGTACCTGAGGGAGTTTGCTGATCTCTGGGAGTAGCTTAAGGAGAAACATGGTGACTCACACAGGAGAGAAGACTCACACATGTTCTCAACGTTGTGGCTGGTAGCTTACACCTTAAAGGATAGCAACCCAGAAAACTGGGGTGAGGAAGTCTGAGACTAGTGCGAGCATGCCCATAGAGCAAGGTAGCAAGCCCTTACCCACCTCTAACCCAAGTTCCCCCACCACCAGCTAGCCACTGGGTGAGATTGGGTGAGCATGTGGAAGGGCTAGGGCACCTCACCCAAAGCTCACACTACCTCACCCCTTGAGCTAGGCACAAAAGTAGTTCGCCCTAGCTGGCACTAGCATGCTCTAGCCTCACCCCAGTTTCCTGGGAAGTCACTAAAAGATGAAATTGTTGTCATGATGCATGAATGCAGCCCTGTGTTGGCCCCTTAGGACTGTCTCAACCCTGTATGATCGGCATGATGCTTGACTGCAGCACTTGCAAGTTACTTACCATGGCTAAATTCATGTATCATGGCAAGCAGGGCTATGATACACTAAAGCATCATATAGGAACACATGAGGACACACACAGGAGAGAAACCCCATACATGTTCTCAATGTGGTAAAGCATCTACATGGGCAAGTAGCTTAAAGAAACACAAGAGGTCACACACACAAGGAAAAACTCACACATGTTATCAATGTTATAAACAAATACAATGGAAGGTAGCTTAAAGAAACACACAATGACATAAACAGGAAAGAAACCTCAGAAATGTTCTCAATGTGGTAAACAGTTTATAAAGGCAAGCCACCTAAAGACAAACATGATGCCCCACAGAGGAGAAAAGCCTCATTAGTGTTCTCAATGCGGCTTACTGTTTACATGTAGCTTAAAGACATGCATGATAACCCCCTGAGGAGAAAAACCTCACACATGTTTTCAATGTGGTAAACAATTTACATCCATAAGTAACTTAAAGAGACACATGATTAATCATATTGGAAGCAAACTTCACACAATGTCATGTTCTCAGTGTGGTACACAGTTTACACATGAAAGATAATTAGGATGCACATTGTCACGCCACAAAACCCCTTATTATACCTTCATCAATTGTGTTACGTCATATTACGTCATAATTATGATCTATGATTATTGATATTCATATTTATTATTATTTGTAATACGCACAATACTTTATGCATATTTTCAATCCATATGTCCATCAAAGTACACCTAGACGTCAGACATACCTATTACTCATTAAGCCAAGCCTAGCTTGCCCCCATACATAACCAATCCATAGATCACAAGCAGACCCTTATCCCATGGACAATAGGTAACGGTCAGCCCCTCCAGACGACGAGGCACCGACCGCTCACCTATACACAAACAAGTGAACTATATGTTGACCCCAGGGATTAACTGTCAAACATAAACAATCCTATAACCTGGACACCCTTAATCAGTGTGGCACCGCCAAGCCACTTGAACCGGCTGGAGGCCACCTGGAGGTGGGCGACAAAGCCCCCACGTGTGCATGCTACTTATTATGTAATCTATTACCCATAGTGCACTGGACCCAGGCTCCCCACCCGCGGTCCAGCGCACGCCACATGTTAACCCACTTTAAAGTGTTCTGTGCACATTTGTATAGTTAAGATTTCAAAGACAACATAATGAGTTTTGAATTCATTGAGTATGGAGCAGTGGACAGAAAGCTTTTATGCACCTTAAAGTATCATGAGCCATCATCATGAGATATAATTTGCATTTAGAATTAATCATTTGCATAGTTGAGCATATAATCAGACTATTCTATATGGTTCAGACTTCCACAATGTCAAGCCTTTCACTAAATTGTTGTTCAGGCCTAAGTAATGGGGACAGGGTTTTATAATGTTACATGTCTGCTACAGTGATGATTAAATCTAGACTGGAATTTATAATGCTGCTTGCCATTACAAGGGACATGGTGTAGGATAAAAAATATACTAGGCCAAATCTTCCACTTTTTCCAGGCAAACTTGTGCTATATTACCTGGTCCAATAGATAGGGCAAGACAAAGCGCTGATATTTCAGATGTGTCTTACTGAGGAGGAATCATGTCACAGACCCCAAATTTGGTAGTGGGCATTGACAGCCAACACACTTGCAGCCAAACCATTAATAAGATCCCTCAGGGTTTTGCAGGCTAGTATGTCCATTGTGATCATGGGAGGCTCTTAACAAAGTTATTCTATACCCATTTGCTTTCATCAGGCATGTCCCTAATTCACAATGGGAAGATTTTAGAATCATCACATTTAGAGTTATTATTTAGCATTCATATATAGGAAAACTATCATGAAAGGATATTAATAAGAGAGACATGGACTTTTCATTTATCTTGAATTTTTATTCTAATTTTGCTTATAAAGGATTAGATGAACAATATAGCATTACCTCTGCAGATATCACAGAAATAGCCATCAATCATATGATTAGAACACTATAGCAGTGCTGAAAGGTGTTATTTTCTTTACATGACATACTAGATAACTATTTAAATTTAAACCACGGTGGTGGGGCAGAACAATAGAGTTCGCACCTTGGTTATACTGCATACCCTGGTCTAAAATAGATAGACAATGGTTATGAAAAGGTATGTAGATTAACCACAGCTTTCTGGTAGGGCGACTTGGGCTTCGCCCTTATCTGGCCCCACCAGGTTAATTGGTTAATTCTACATACCTTTTCATAACCATTGTCTATCTATTACGTAACCATAAATAGTTTAGACTGCATATCATGTGTATTTTTCAATTTGTAACATGAACTTCATCAAATATTTCATTAAAAAAGGATTTTTCAATAATTATTCTAAATACGCAAATGAATAAATTAAGATATAAAGATGTTAAGATGATAAGCTATGCAAGAGCTTTGATTTGGTTCTATTTTTAGCTTTTTATCTCAAATATTAACTTATATACAGACTGATAAAATGGTTGCAGGAGAATATGAAAAAAGCGTGATGTCACCGTAGGATTCTGAAGCTAAGATGGGCAACCCAGATATCTGGCAAAGTGATTTGGGTACCTTAGACATGTACAAATCCAAAATTAAATTGTCTGGTTTACTACACTTCATAGGTACCCAAAAAGTCCTCGGCTCAAGGTCTAATGTATCTTGCATCATAGTAATAACATCAATACTATTCAGTCTCAAACTAAGAAGCTTTCCCGAAATATGATAACTTGACCAGTCTATAAAACATAAATGTAATCATGTAAAACTGAAGAAACGTTTGATTTATAACCTCATAACCTTCACCCTTTAAGAACAGCAAGATGCCTAATGCATCATGCCCTCGGTCATCATGATGCATGAATGCAGCCCTGGCGACCCTGTAAACACGCTACCTATTTACAACGTAGCTGACAGGTTTGTCTAAGTTGGTCCTAAACCAAAGGTTTGAACTACGTTTTTGAGCAAGGTTTGTAGACGTCAAAACGTTAACGTTTAGTTACGTTCTACAGATGTTTCTGCACAAAATACGTTTCTTTACCTCATTCAAACGTAAATAAACATAAAAAATCTACGTCAGAAGCCGTATTTTCTTCTATTTCAGACGTATTTCAACGTAGATCTACGTAGTGCCTCTTCTTTATAATCATATCATTCACATCAGGTTTCAATGTGTTACACTAGATGGCAGCACTATCATATATGACAAGAATTCTACAGCTCTTTAGCAAATCTACTTTGTTCAAGCAGTAAACTTTTACGAATAATGGATTTATCACTAGGCAAATCAACTGCACACCAGTAAACGTACATATATAAAGGACAGTAGATTAACGAATTGTACATGATAAGTGCATGATGATACTTTACTGAGTAGACACCACATTGGGGATAATGGGTACACTGTCAGAAGTAAGTACTGTAGCTGTACAGTATAAAAGGAGGTATTTTTGGTTTCCAGTATCACATACTGTACAGCTACACTCACCTACTGTAGAACACCACACACAGGAGATTGTGGGTTCGAATCCCACCTTAGCACAATAGGCACTACTGTTGTTTATCAATAGAAAATCTAAATTATACACATGTACATATTCAAATATTCACTAGCTGACATTTCTATGTCAATCTAGGTGGAAATGCATGTCAACTGAGTTAAAGAAAAATGAGATGAAAAACGTATTTCTCATTGTGCCAAGGTTAGTCTCGAACCCAGGATCTCCTGTGTGTGGTATTCTACAGTAGTTGAGTGAAGCTAAACAGTATGTGATACTGGAAACCAAAAGTACCTCCTTTTATACTGTGCAGCTACAGTATATCTAGCTGTGCAGCTGCACTTACTTCTGACAGTGTAGAATACAAAGCCCCTCTAGCTGCACCCAAATGCATAGCCTTCGCGGCCAGAGTGAAAAGCAAGAAGAGAACCCAAATGCATGCAGGTTATGTACTCTCGTTACTTTCAGTTCAATAAGCAATAATGATATATGGTATGAACTTAGAACTTGAACTTTTATATTTATAATGGTGATTTATCTGTATCACATTCGTCAATGAAAATATAGTCTGCAATATCATCAATTTCAGTGATTTATGCCTCAATCCCGCTATCCTATGTAAAATCCAGGGACCTTTTGTTGTATTCTTATATATATTTCTATTCATTTTTGATATATTTTTCGTCTGAATGACGTAGACAAACGTAGATAAACGTAGATCAGGCATCTACATCTGTTCAACGTCATCAAAGCTTAACGTTTTGACGTCCATAAACCTTGTTAAATTACGTAGTTTGGACCCTATCTGAACGTAAATAAACGTCTGAGTTACGTATCTGTGTTTACAGGGGAGCAACTCACCAGTGCTGCATAAGACACTCCTTATGGGTCGGCATGATGCACCAATGCAGCATCGGCGAGTTACTCATGGGGGCTGCATAAGTGCATCATGATGACAAATTTTCTTTTTTAGTGACGCGCCCTCCTTAAAGGGTTAAGATTTCTTGCAATATCCTGCCTTTTATTAGTTGAAAACGTAATATACTGTCATGACCTATGGCAGTTCTATTACACATGATTTGTCCATGACATTTACTCGCTGGTTAGAAGATGACACAATATTGAAGATTAGTTTTATATTACTTATTACTGCCCACGTCAATCTATAGGTTTTACTATAGCCCGCTATGACAGTATGAAGGCTTATTGACACTTGCCGCTTCTGCTGAACCTATTTCTAGCCCTAGTAGCAAACACACTGTGGCCCCGGACGGGGCCAGACTGTGTTTGCAAGTCTGGCCCGGAGTGGGCTAACCGACGGGCTCCCGTCGGTTTAGGGCACTGGGCTTTGGTCTGGCCCCGTGCGGGCTTCCCATGTTGGGCGCAGATCGGGTTTTGGACGGGAAGCCCACTTTGGGCTCAGATCAGTTTTTGGACGGGCTTCCCACTTTGGGCTCAGATTGGTTTTTGGACGGGGTGAAAGTGGGTTCAGATCGGTTTTTGGACGGGTTGAAAGCGGGCTTAGATCGGTTTTTGGACGGGTTGAAAGCGGGCTAAGATTGGATAATTATGGGTTTTTAGAATCTATTCAATCATTCTCCAATGATTTCTTGTATTTGTTGAACCAGATATCCTAGGTCCTGCTAATCAACCCAAGGCATAATCATACTCTTCCTACCCAATAATGGAAGTATCAAGCAGGCCTATTATCATCAGGTTTGAGCCACATGCAGCATAGACAAGTGTCTATGGTGCACATTGGCCTTCAAAGCCATAGTTCATACCTACATGGGGCACATGAGTCTTGTATTAAGATTGTAATGCCACAGAAATAGTGTTTACACTGGATAGCTGCTTAGAGAACCTCCTTTTCATCATTCAAATATATATTCTATCTTATTTCCAAACTGTGAGAACATTTATTTATTGTTTCCTATTCTACATCACATCACTACATTTTATTGTATTATTATATAATGTCAATTTCATCTGGCTTTGTTGGAAAACTCTAGATATTGTATAGTAGTGACATCTGGTGTCAATCATCAGAACTATTAGACCAGTTGCCCTGTCCAAACCCAACCTCAGCCCTCATCGGCCCGGAGTGGGCTAACCGACGGGCGCCCATTGGTTTAGGGCACTGGGTTTTGGTGTGGCCCCAAGTGGGCTGCCCGAATTGGGCTCAGAACGGGTTTTGGCCGGGTTTCCTGTCATCTGGCCAACATGAACCCAAAGCGGGTAGCCCTCTTTGAAACTGATCTGAGCCAAATCGGGCAGCCCGCTTTGAAACTGATCTGAGCCCAAAATGGGCAGGCCGATCGGGGCCACACTTCAGCCCAGCCATCTGCCCAACATGAAACCCAGCTCAGTTTTGCCCGACTTCAAACAGCAAATCCGAGCTAAAACCAAATTGGCCCCGTGCGGGCTTGCTACTAGGGAGCATGTCATACAGACGTCAATGTCTAGAATATCCATATCCGAATTCCCAAAGAGGTAAATCATGTTTACGACAGCGGAAATATAACACTCGTGAAAGCTGACGACACTGCAATACCATTCTTATTCACAACTCTCATATGAATCCATGTGCATGTGTAATCATTACTACAGTGTTTGCGAAAACTTTCTCATCCACAGGACATTCGGTATTTTTGTCCATTGAACATACATTTTATTTGTAATCATCTATGGCTAAATCAGGATTAATACATAGATTTACACAGTATATTAACAAACATATTTCAGGTTTAGAGACCAACTAATTATAAATCATTTAATCAAGAAAAGCCCAACATATGACTGGACATTCGGTCCTGCTACACTTGTCGATCTGCTGGACCAGTGGCACTTTAGGAGGACATTGCCACTGTCCTGCATGTTTTGTCAAAGACTGATTGCATATCATTATATTTTTTATTATTTGCTATATGCCAGTTGTAATGGTTCTTAAATCCGTCCAGTCGGGCCTGATGTCTCAGACAAGATTACTGGAAATCAACCTTCAGGTTTTTGGCCTAAACTTTCGCTGCATGAAACTTGGCATTCAAGGAAGGATTGGACTGATTATATTACAATTTATGCATCTTTAATTTCAGTAAATCTCACTTAAGGCCGCTTAAATGCCATTGAGACCTTTCTGTGAAATTTAGATGGAATTTACTGAACTTAAATCTGCTTTAATAGTGCCTTAAAGCAATTAAATGTTTGTTTAAATGCAAGCTTTTCATACAGTCTGCTATGTGAGTTAAGGCTCAGAGTAACTACGATTTCACCATATTCCTACCATATGATCCTAAGGGTATATAGTCTCCAAAAGTCAAAAGAAAATAGGGGGGTCCCAAGCTTGTTTCTGAGATAATTGACTTTAATGTTCACTGACATTATAGTAGAATCATATAGTGTTCTCCCACATATATTCCTCAAATAACATGAAAAAGTAACTACACCTCGTTATGATTCCACCATAATATTGCCTGTAATGTTATCTATCCAGAAAATATATTTTGCACATATAGTCCCAGGCATTTTTGTAAGGTTTTGGGTATTTGAAAAATAAAAGATAATAATATGGTTAGAAAATGGTCATGTCGGATAGATACAGGTTCCTCCGTGTTACAACTGAAGCTATGGTATAGTTGTGCAAGCATTTGCCTTGTAATCTCAAGGTCTTGGGTTCGAACCTCAGCCAACTAAGCATTTTATCAATTTCGTCATGGCATGTGCTGACTTTGATAATATCTCCCTCTGGTGTCATATGGTAGAACTACAACGGCCGCCGGCCACCTCAGGTGATTTTCTCACTTTAGGCTTGTTACATGATCCGTATATCTGCATACTAGTATGGAAAGTGTGGAGGCTCTCATTCATCATTTAGCATAGTAAAAATGCAATATATTGTCATAAATGGATAGCTTTGAGTGGACAGAATTCAACACCTGTTAAGGGTGCATTATAGCCCCATTTGGTTCACCATGGCCTGCCCTGCAATCACAACAAAACAATCTACATACAGCCATAGCATACAGCCCCTTTCTACCTCCAAATCACAGTAAGGGGAACATAGATACCATGAAGAATTATGTCATACACTAAGAAAAGGGTTGATGAAGGTAATTGCAATGTTATTCTATAACTTAATTCTGGGGAGGCTTAGCTGTTATTGTATCTTTAAAGGGAATTGCTAGTTCCTACACAGAAGCCACCTGGTGGCAAAAATCAACGCTCATGAAAAGTGTTCCTTAAGCTGTTTTCATATTCCTACATAGACCATTTTACCTAAATCAACTATTTGTATTTGCTATTTTGACAGTATACCCCCATTGTTCATGTATATTCTAGGACACCCAAAGGATACTAAAGTTAAGGCAAAAGAAATATTTTCCCAAATTCATACCTTTCTCATTTCATCTGTGACCCCCTGTTTTATTGGTCCTAAAATATTTGTATAGATGTCCATTATAGATTCCCAAGGTTTGGTTGCAATCTCAATAGAAAAAGGGGATTATCCATGACAGATAATGTGAAAATGCTGTTTCCCATTCCTTTCCATTATAGAAAAGGTAGTCCTTTGCTCAAATGGCCGTATCATGAAAGTTGGTACCGTGACATGCCAATTTCCTTTGATTTTCTATTAGATAATACATCAAACTAACATAATCCTAAGTTATATCCAAAGGTCAATCAGTAATCCTGCGACAAGTAGAAAGTCCCTTTAAGGCGCTCGGGTCACTGTGGACTGGGGTGACAGCAGGATTGGCCTTTTGGACTTAAATATACAATATCAGTTAAAACGCCCCAAATTTAAGTTATAAATAACATTGCAATTGCTTTCATAAACCATTCTACTTGTGTTTAACATCATTCTTCATGATATCAATGTTTTCCTTATTGTGATTTGCAGATAGGAATAGACTAAATGTAGTGGTTGTATACAGGTTACATGTTAACATTAAAGATACTTTACCAGCTACTTTTGGGTGATTTTATATTTTCATCATGTTTCCATAGTGCCTGTAAGTCTATGTGAGAAATTTTGAGTCTGTTATTTCTCTTTTAGAAGAAAGAACTGCAAGCCGTCAAAAATGGAAACCAGCAAGGGGTGCATTATGAATGATCAAAACACATAGGCTCTCACAGTGAATTCATAGGTATTCCAGAGAGCTGTCCATTCAGTATTTCATTTTCATTTTTCATGGAATAAGACAGCCTTATTGATTTAACCAAGGGGATCCATATTTTACCAAGCCGTTGAATAACCCACGGCCGTATTTCACGGCCTATGACGTCATCAAAATGGCGGTTTGTTTTCATTTGAACAGCATAGAAATGGCTATTTTAGGCACCTTTCAATCATAATTACGACAATTTAAATCGGAAAACTTGAAAAATAAACACAAAGGTACACTCGTTTTTGGTCTGCTGGTGGCTTATTTCATAGAGCCGTCCATTCAGTATTTCATTTTTATTTTTAATGAAATACTGCAATGGCAAAGTTATATTCAAAAATGACCGAGGGGTCAGTCAGTAGTGGCTAACCTAGGTTTATCATTGGTGTGTTGTATTTGTGCACCACTAGTTGGTGCCACCTGTGATGACCACTCAGTGGCTCCCCCTGGAAATTAAAAGACTAAGGTGGGTTGGTCAGTACTGACTAACCTAACAATAATAACTTACCTAGGTTGGTCGTATAGTGAGCCAAAAAATGACAAACTAGGTTAGGCACTAGTGACTGAAAGATTGGTCGTATAGGGAGCCTAGGAATATCAGTGTACTACAGTACTGAAGTTGCCATTATGACTTTGCTGGTGCAGCTTATATGATGGGCCAAAATCTAGGTGTGGCTAATTCGCGAGTTAGAGTAATATGTAAGGTTTTGCGGTAGTGAAATTTAAGCTTGGTCATGTACATAGCGACTTCTACTGTGTTTTTTTGACAGAAAGAATAACCCTTAAACTTTACCATTATTTTCAATGAAACAGCTGGAATAATAACAAAATCAAGTGATCCTCCCCATGAAACAAAAAACGTTTTACAACATTTTATAATACTATATAACGTTATATAACATTTCTCTAAGGCACCTTACTATGGCAGAACGTTATATTAAGTTTTAAAACGTTATTTTGACGTAAAATAACGTTTTCTTGTTAGCTGGGTCTCAAGAAATGTGTCCGAATCCAGGAGAAACTACCCATACATAGTTTGTACGTCACGCTATAAATGGTGTACATAACAGAAGCATTACCAAGTAATGTTACATATTCACTTATACCGTCCCATGGTAGGGCCAAGGTTAAATCTAATTAGTACATCAAGAACCCTGCATACCGGCCGTATAAGTGCCCAGTTATGTTATTACCCTACACCTTACACCATGTAGCACCATTTAAAGCTTGACTGTCATGGTTGAAGTGAGGCCAAAAGCACTTTCGGATATAGTTCAGTTTTGATTCACAAGAGGTCTTGTAAGGGCTGGGAGCTTAGCTTTTACAGGCACAAGATAGTGTGAATATGTTGTAGCTGGACAATGCTCATTGTCCCCTGTCTAAACACTGCTGCCCTCTGGTGAAACTGTTATTTCAGTCCATGTACGGAAAATGCTGAACTTATTCCCTGACGGCCTAGCTTTAACACTAATACTATTATATAGTTTGTACAGAACCCTATATGGATTCTCCGAGTCTCTCGAAAATTTTTGGTCACTCTTATGTTAGATGTCCGGCATTTTGTTGGGGGATGTTAAACGTTGTCCTGAAATCCTTTTTTTTTCGGAAAGTCACTCAACTCCACAGAGAGGGCTTGATGCATGGCTTCCTCGGTACCCGGTAACATCGCAGGATGTCAGACATTAGGCTTCGGAGAGTGAGGAATTTTCACCAAAAAATGATACTGTAAACATATCTCAGGCTGTACATATGTTCGTGAAAATGAAAATCCACGGAAATATATACAGCAGGAATATTTATCCACTATAATAATACTATAACTACCGCATTCCAAAATGCGTACACTTAAATCCCAGTGAAACTGTCTTTACTAGCCCATCCGCGAAAATATATATGGGCGAAATGAAGTTCATTTACAGTACCCCCAGCTAACAAAAAAACGTTATTTTACGTCAAAATAACGTTTTAAACTTTACATAACCTTATGTCATATTAAAGAGCCTTAGAAAAACGTTGACATATAACGTTATATGACGTTAAAAAATGGTGTATAACGTTGTTTGTTTACAGTACCTAGTCCAGTCTAGATACAGCAGAAAATTACATTGATTATGATGAAATGAGTGCCTAAATTGGCGAATATGATGAATCGAGAAATATGTATTTAATGTTGTTTAAACCCTTGTATGGGCATGATGTCCAGGTGTGTCTCCCCAAAGGGGTACCATAACTGGAAGTCATTGTGTATCGTGCCCTATAAATGCCAAGAGATTTGTCATTGCAATCCAGTAACGTAGGGAGCGGAGAGTAGTCAGACACGGGTTGGTAGAGTAGCGGTTAGCACGCTTGTCACCGGTGCGAGAGGTCTGTGGTTCGATTCCCGGCAGATCCAATGACTAAGTTTTCCGCAACCTTTACACCCTGCTTAGGAAGCTGCTAACAGCTTTATTTGGCTAGAATCTGGAATCTGAAACTTTCCCATATCAAAACAATGTTTTCTGTCCCCCATAAAATGGCAGCGGATCCTTTGCACAGCAGCCCTTACAGCCTTAAGGTGAGACTCCACTAACCGATTATCTGGGCATGCCCTAGTACTCATGCTAGAGTTTGGCAATGCTGGAGCCTTGGGAGATTTGCTTTCAACCTGCAAGAGTCAGACTTTAGCATGAGGGCCAGACTCTTAAGCAATTTAGGGTGAGTAGAGGCTCTAGATGAAGGTCCAGCATAGCCTGACCCTCACTAGAATGGCCCCTGACCCATCTATTATAGTCCAGCAGTGTCTGACCGTTGTATGAGAGTGCTTATGGCGACATTGGTTGACGCTGATATTTACCTGTGTGTAGACTAGAGATATGTGTGAGTCCTGTACTGTCGTGCAAGATGAAGGGTCAAGATGGCTATGCATACAGAGGGACCATTCATTCAGCATGCCAATGCTATGAGATTTATTGTAAGATCATCAGGATGTTTTAAACCCTGGATAGGCCTATATGTCAGTTTTATCAGCTTTTAAATCCGACCGTTATTAAGGTTTCTAGAGAGAGAAACATTTTGAATGAAGAATTTGAAATTGTACACATTACAATGTTTCAATAGAAATATACAGGATTGCAGTATTTATCTAATCAAATAGAATTTCTTGCTTTATACTTAAAAAAGAAAATACCCTCAGATATCCTGGCCTGCAGAATTGAGGAGGTGCTGCAAAATAAAAGATTTGTAGTAATGAATATATTCTGCATGGAAAAATGAAAGACTGACTTAATAATTGGGTTACTCAATCACCAAGGACTGAAAAATATGAGGAGGGAGGTGGGGTTTTTTTTTACTCACGGTCTAAAAAGTAGGCCTACAGGCTAATGTATCTTTTTCACAACCAAAATTCTAATTATTGATCATTAAAGGTGTGGAAAATTTGAGTTATTTTCCTACTGCATTACTAGCAGCATTAGTTTTAATTTGATACCAAATATGCTAATATTTGTCCATTTCTATCATATTTTTCAACAACATTTGCAAAAGGAAAAAGGTTTTCCTCAAAAGCTGATTTTTATGATGCGTACAGTGATGGGAAACCATTTTATTTTTTTAAGTGGCCTTAAGAAAGAGATGCACGACTAAGCTAATTACAAGGAAGTTGAGTTATGGTGACGTTACACCTGTCATAACGTCATAACACGTTAGTAGTAGGCGTATTGTGTTATATAACACGTGACGCCTGTGAATGGGAACTGACACCCAGATCTTATACAGCTATAGCAGTCTTTGCGAAAACATGCAGGACAGTGGCAATGTCCTCCTAAAGTGGCACCGGTCAGGCAGATTGACAAGTGTAGCAGGACCGAATGTCCAGTCTTTATGTTGGGCTTTTCTGAATTGAATGATTTAGTTGGTCTCTAAACTTGAAATACGTTTGTTAATATACTGTGTAAATCTATGTATTTATCCCGATTTAGCCATAGATGATTACAAATAAAATGTATGTTCAATGGACAAAAATAGTTTATACTTAAAGTACATAAATTATCAGATATGTGGCTATCTGGTCCTTCAAAAATGTAGCCGGCCCTGCAACATTGAAAATTTGCAGGACCGAATGTCCTGTGGATGAAAAAGTTTTCGCAAAGACTGAATCTATAGTGATAATTCTGGTCTCTTTGTATTGCGGCCATGTTAGTTCTGAGAATGGAATTTCTGGCCAGATTTATCTCGGTACCAGGAGCTCCACTGCCGGCGATAAGCTGGGACTCCACTAGCTGATATTTTGGTCAATTCTCACGATCCGATCATATGAGAACACTATAGCATTCCCTTCAGTAAAGAATGACATGAGAAACCCAGATCGATCAGGAGAATCTGAGGGGTTGTTTATATTTACATCTCAACATAGATATATACAGTTTGATCAGATATAAACAGGCCTAGAGATCGTAATGTTAAGATAGATAAAAATAATACCAGTTAGATATTGAATCGGGGTGCCAAAATCGGCCTGGGTTGCGAAATCGGGACCTAAGGTGGGACCTAAATCATCCTGTATAGTCTTGGCAATTCTATTGTCCACTTGTTTATAAACATAAACATTATTTGCAAACATAAACCTATGACATGGTCTACAGTACATCCCTGCTTAAGGTATATAATTGTTATGGTACTATATAACTGAGTCAGATTCGTGAGAATAGCCCCGATTTGAGAATAAAATCTGGTAGTGGAGCCCCACCTATAGTTGCACAGGAAAATTATTGTTATGCACGCAGCGTTTTGAGTTTTATAAGTGTATTTATTTGATAAAATCATCTTCGAAAATACACTTAGATAGTCAAATTACATTGTAAAGGGCCTGTGGTGCATTTCCACTGGTTGACCTTTCCAATGTTCCATTAATATATATGGTAATAGTGGGAGAAAACACACAGAAAGAACTTGCATAATCAGATGAGACAAATTAACTATGTGAACAGGATAGTTAGGTTTACACTGGTACACTGTCTGCCCCAGACCACCGCATTCTGGGAACGCCTATCGCAAATAGTGTCTGATTGTCAAAACATAGCAGCGTCCAGTAGTATCTATATAGTAGCATCCTCTTTAAATGGCTACCAGGAAGCGCATTTTGAATTGGCACCAAGAAGTCAACTTTAAAATAGTCATACATGAATATGAATTATGGGGGTGTAGATGGGGGGCCTCCCATGTCGCATGTCGATTTTAAGAAATGATTATGTCTTTCAAGAATTGCTCCTGCCCCCTGTCACTATCGCCGTGACGTCACTGCTAGCTCCTACTACTGTTGAACATGAACATGTTAAGATAGATTAAAATAAAACCAGTTAGATATGGGATCGGGGGGCCAAAATTTGCCTGGGTTGCAAAATCGGGACCTAAATCATCCTGTATAGCCTTGGCAATTCTATTGTCCACTTGTTTATAAACATAAACATTATTTGCAAACATAAACCTATGACATGGTCTACAGTACATCCCTGCTTAAGGTATATAGTTGTTATGGTATATAACTGAGTCAGATTCGTGAGAATAGCCCCGATTTGAGAATAAAATCTGGTAGTGGAGCCCCACCTATAGTTGCACAGGAAAATTGTTGTCATGCACGCAGCGTTTTGAGTTTTGGCCACTCAAAAAAAAAAAATTGTTTCTCATCACCAAGCAGTAAAAAATATGACGAGGGCGTTTTTTATTTTAACTTTTTTTTTTTTACTTGAAGCTGAAATACATAGGGAAATTTGGATTTTTTGCGGGGAAATCTGAATTTTTCGCAATAAATTTTGACATTTTTGTAGTTCAGAGTTTATTTATCATCAAAGGTTGTTATAATGCAAGTCATTACCAGCAGACTGCATTGCTGACAGCGTAAGCTTTAATTTGAGACCAAATTTTCCAATATTTCTCCAATTTTAACATTTTTTCATCAAAAATTAAAAAAAAAAAAAAGAAGATTTCCCCAGATCTTGATTTATATGATGCGCGCGGTGATGAGAAACAACTTTTTTTTTTGAGTGGCCTTTATAAGTGTATTTATTTGATAAAATCATCTTCGGAAATACACTTACATAGTCAAATTACATTGTTAAGGGCCTGTGGTGCATTTCCACTGGTTGACCTTTCCAATGTTCCATTAATATATATGGTAATAGTGGGAGAAAACACACAGAAAGAACTTGTATAATCAGATGAGACAAATTAACTATGTGAACAGGATAGTTAGGTTTACACTGGTACACTGTCTGCCCCAGATCGCTGCATTGTGGGAACGCTTATCGCAAATAGTGTCTGATTGTCAAAACTTAACAGCGTCCAGTAGTATCTTAATAGTAGCATACTCTTTAAATGGATTCCAGGAAGCCCATTTTAAAGTGGCACCAAGAATTATAGAATCGGTGAGGACTAACTAGTTACAGTCAGGTCTTGATAGTCCGTCCCTTGATAGTCCGACATACACAGGATCCGCCATGCTTTTTCACAACACTAGGTTCAAACATGGTAAATAATTATGATCAATACATTCTCAGGGAGGTATACCAATCAGGTAGAATACGTGAGTGTGACAAAATACTAATGACCTAATAACATGTTAATTATCTTATATAATTATATATGACGTCTGTGACTGTGAATTGACTTCACAATGAGCCGGACAACCATTGTCATGTCGTTGATATAACGTTACAAAACCCAGCGCACACACAAAAGTAAAGGAGTCAATTGTGTGTCCCACGTGGCTCTGGTAAAATAGCGAGTCAAAAAGCTAACAACTCTGTATATATGAAGGGTCAACTTGAGTTGACTCTCTCCCATCAGTGTCAACTTGAATTGACAGAATAATCAGATTCAATAGCTGTTTGACACTCCATTTTTACCAGAGCCATGTGGGAGACACAGTTGACTCCCTTACTTTTCTGTGTGTAAATGGCCATTCATGCATCATGCTAATGAGGTTGATACACTCCTCAAAACTTCTCCAGGATGTTGATATCTCTCCACCTATCAGGGACTTATAAAGAATTGTTCTGCATAGTCTATGGTCTATACTGTAAATAGTTAGTGTAGTTACACAGTAGAATCTACTGTAGATCTACAGTAGAATCTAAGTAGATTTACACTAGATTCATCTGTGTCTCACGAGATCTGGCTAATGTGAACGTCTTTGACTGGGTGCCATCTCTAACTGGGTGCCATCTTTGACTAGGTGCCATCTTTGACCGGCTTGATAGAAAATGGTTTATTTAGGGCAGATGAAGATTAAAGTGGGTCGAAAATGTTAATGGATCTTTAACACTTCATATTAGTTATTAGTTGCCCATCTTCCCTAAATAAACTATTTTCTAACAAGCCGGTCAAAGATGGCACCCAGTCAAAGATGCATTGGCAACCAGTCAAAGAATACACATAGAGTAGGATCTACTGTACACCTACACAAATGGCAACCAACTTTTTATAGTGTATGATTAGGTCAAGCATGCACGACTCTGCCGGTTATAAAGTTAGTTCTGGTCACATAACGCATACTATAACCTACACATACATGTGAATAGGAACCTAATTGTCTTATATGAGATATGACGGACATTTGGACAGTCGGACACATCCATGCACTTACCATATTGGTTAGTAGATGTTAGGCCACACGAAAAAGTTGTTTCTCATCACCCGGCAGTGAGGATGTGACAAGGCGTGTTATTTTTTTTTTCATTTCTCTTAAATTATTTGAAGCTGAAATATATTATAGGGAAATTAAGAGTTTTTGCATGCAATTTTCGTATTTTGGTAGTTAAGAGTTTATTGATCCGCGAAAGTTGTCTGCTCTTAGCTATATGTATTACTGACAGTGTACAGTTTAATTTGATACCAAATACATGTATGCCTATGTTTGTCCACTTTTCAATGGATTTTTCTTTATAAATCTAAAATATAATTTTAAAAAGAATAGTTTTCCCATATCACGATTTACATAATGTGCGCGATGATGAGAAACACCTTTTTTGAGCGGCTTTAGTAGATGTGAACATGGGTATAGTAATAACAATTATAAGTGCAACTTCTGACGCATATCCATGACTCAGTTATACTCTGTGTTCGGTTTGTATGTGTAGTATGCATACCTTGTTAAAGGTTAGTTGCCATTTTTGTAGGTGCACAGTAGATTGTACTGTAGGTGTACAGTTCATTGTAGGTATACAGTAGAATCTACTATAAATCTTCAAAATATTTAACAGGGGCGTGGCAACTAGAGGGACCGGGGGGGACATGTTCCCCCTTTTGACCAACCCCAAAAAAGGTCAAACCAAAAAGGTCAAGTAAAAAGGGGTCAAAAAGGTCAAAACACCCCTTAGTCTCCCCTACTTTGAAACTGCTTGCCACGCCCCTGGATATTCTACTGTAGACCCATGCTACAGTAGGTTCTACTGTAGATCTACAGTAGATTCTACTGTGTCCCTTCACTAACTATTTACAGTGTACCAATTTGAGATCAACAGTAATGCAACATTACATACTTATAGTGCACTGTAGGCCTTTAACTTATATGATTACAGCTGGTGATTCCACTCTTGAGTTTACTGGCGAGCATCTTGTCCCTATGGTCGGCATGATGCATGAATGCATTGAGGCAGCATTGAGACAAAAACCATAGCACATTGCTACATGGTTCTTAACCCTTTGATGATGACATAATGCCTTAATACATCATACCCTTTTTCGTCATAATGCATAAGGCTGTGTCTCACGACCTTGGGACAATGTTTTTGTCTCTGACCGGGTGCCGTCTCTGACTGGGTGCCGTCTCTGACCGGGTGCCGTCTCTGACCGGCTTGGCTTGATATGGTCAAAATACCAATAGCAGGAGGCTAATTATAACTATAATTATGATTATGTAACAACCGCCATAACGCTTTTCTAAATCCTTATATATATGAGTACAATTCTTTTTAAAACACCTTTTTCTGACACCTGGTCAGAGACGGCACCTGGTCAGAGACGGCACCTGGTCAGAGACGGCACCCGGTCAGAGACAAAAACATTGTCCCAAGGTCGTGAGACACAGCCATAAATGCATCCCTTGTGAGTAACTCGCCTTGGCTGTGACTATACATGGGTGTCCAAATATCTGACCGTGTCGCCGTGTCAATATTAAGGGACAATGCTGTGTCGCCGTGTCACTTTTTATTCTATTAATTTTACTCTATTTTTCTGTGTCCGTCGAATTTCAAAAGTGCCGTGTCGGCGTGTCGAAAGTGTAAAATTTTAACCCATGTATAGTGACATGGCTGCGTTCAAGCATCATGCCGACCCTACAGGGTTTAAAGACACTTCTGAAATGGGGTCCTTGAACGGTTATTACATATGTGCGGCTGGACCTCTGACAACCTTTTGCCTCTTTATTATTCATTAATTAGTTTCAAGGGGGAGGTGTAAAAGAGTTCAGCCCCTCTTAAGGGGGGGGGGGGGCATTTAAAAAAAGCCCCTCTTTGGCCAAAAAGCCATACTCTAGTTTAAAAGGGGGCGGGGGGGGGGGGGTTGCAGAATATTGCGCACGCTTTAGAGGGATGGGGTGTAAAAGAAAATCGCACCTCAGTGAGAGAATTTACTGAAGCCCCTATACATAATAAATGAATACTCCCTTAGCCCTTTGCGCTAACACCTAGGCTGGACTACCTCCCCTAGCCACTCCCACTAGCGTTCCTATTCTAGTGGCTCCGGAGGGGTAAAAAGCGACCTGGCGACCTGGGCTGTTTTCCAGGCGACCTGGCGACCTGGTACATTAATTTAAGCGACCTGGCGATTTTTGGAAAAATATGTCTATAGCAAAAAATGGTCTAAAAAAGCGACTTTGTGACTTGAGGCCCTTAATTTCGGCGACTTTCCGACCTGAGGGGGGGACCCCTCTGCACCCCCATTCTAGGGTTAGGCTGGGCCAGTCTAGCTAACACCCATCCTGACTTGGTGGCCGGGTCCTAGCGTGATACGCAGCGGGCGGAGTTTTCACGGCAGTACCGATAGGGGTCACTAACTTGGCTAACACCTGGCTGGGACAGTAGTTCCCCTGCGTCCCACATGGCGCTGCTGCAGCTGCTGTGTTGGCGGCGTGGGAGGGAGCTGCCTAGGAGCTACTCACGGGGAGGGGAGCAGCTCAGTGGGCCGCTGGTGGATGGTGTGAGCAGGTGATACAACAACAGCAGAAGCAGAGTCCTTATAGTCCCTATACAGCTACTCAATACTACTACTACTTCTACTGAGGCTACACTAAGTACTGACACTACTACTACCACTATTACTACTACTACTTCTAAAGCACCTATTTCTGAGTACTACTTGAGTCACGGCGAGTTACTCGCGAGTCGCTCGGCACTGACCATATACCACAGCAGGATGCATATCACCAGTGAGCTACTCCCCTGCCTACTGGTAGTGACCACTCTAGTGGACATCTCCCTACAGGCGGCAATCAAAGGTAGGCTTTTCTCTCTTTGGGGGATGATTCTACCCTTTTGGTTTTGTAGTTTCTATTTCAGGGTGCTCTTTTAGAACAAGTCACGACGGCTCATGAGTTCGTGGGATTCTTTTCCTGTTCGATTTATAGTGGACTTTTTATTCTCACGACTGACGAATCCGTTCTGAAAGAGCCTCCAGAAGTACCAAGGCATTTTGATTAAAGCAGTTATGCTCACACTTAGATGACACTTCTCACATAGCTGTACACATATATATCAAAGAATATTGACTGGGAAGGCTTTAGATCTGTAGAAACTGTGGTATAAGGTTTTGACCGTTACATCAGGTTGAAATGCTCGGCCAGACGCGGGTAAAGGGTTTGCCTATGGTTTGCCCACTATAAAAGGTAGACTGTAAAACTACAGCAGACTTTTCTGTATAACAACAAATACTATTTACAGTGTGGTTCTACCTTTTGGCTTTATAGTTTTTATTTCAGAGGTACTCAGACATTCTAATTAAAACAGTTTTTTTCTGAGAGTTGGATGACCCTTTTCGAATGATATATGTATGGGCATTTCTCATTATCTGTCATTATTTACCTATATTGAGGTAGGAAGGGTAAACGTGGGCATGTGGGTTGTCTCTGGTAGTGACCACTCTAGTGGATCTCTCTCTCCAGGCTGCAATCAAAGGTAGGCCTTTAACTCTTTAGGGTTCAACCACCGCCCACCTCTAAAGCCCAACCCCCACCTCTAGCATTGCTAAACCATCAGCGACATAGCCAGGTCCAGATAATGCTCACATCTTTCTGGGTGTATGGTCAGGGTAGTACCCAAATGGCTCTACACTGATAATTCATAGTTTGAAAGGATTAGTCACTACAGACTATCCTAGATTGGAGTGTTAGTCCCAAAGGCAAAGTTATATTCAAAAATGACCGAGGGGTCAGTCCGTAGTGGCTAACCTACGTTTATCATTGGTGTGTTGTATTTGTACACCTACATTGTTGGTGCCACCTGTGATAACCACTCAGTTGCTCCCCCTGGAAATTAAAAGACTAAGGTGGGTTAGTCAGTACTGACCAACCTGACAATAAAAACTTACCTAGGTTGGTTGTATAGAGAGCCATAAAAATGACTAACTAGGTTAGACACTATTGACTGAGAGATTGGTCGTATAGGGAGCCTGGGAATATCAGTGTAGTTTTCTGCCGGCCTGTCTTTGGGAGAAGTTGATTACCAAATTACTGTTATTACTATTCTCTGCGTCACAGCTGAGTGACGTAGAAAGCGACATTCTGTCGGAGTGCCTATTTGTTAGCACTCACCCAAACCATCGCTATGTATTGACACACATACCTAGGCCCAGACATACCATATATAAGCCCTGACTTACACATGTTCTAAGTGATCAATTGACCAGGTCGATATACGCGGCTAGCTTATGCATGGGGTGAGCTTTAAGCCCAAAATCCACGGCGGCAGGATCCTGCATTAAAAAGGTATCGGCCCTCTGCCGCCAGTATTTCGCAGCTATTTCGTCCTGCCGCGCTTTTTTCGTGCCTCTGCCGCCAAAGTCCACGGTGTTACAGGGGCAAAATTCGCGCGGCAGGGCGAATTAGCGGCGAAAATACGGCCGCAGAGGGGCGATACCGTTTTAACGCAGGATCCTGCCGCCGTGGATTTTGGGCTTTATGTATTTACACCACAATTGGCTGAGAGAACAAAATGGCCTGACTGTATTTTACGTACATGGCTCTATGTTGATGCGGTCCATTGAGCACACTCTCCTACTGTGGGTGTAAGTCAGACATGACGACGTGACTAGCTGCATTAGTGTTATAAGCCTTGCACAAGGGTAATTACCCTGTCCTTGGCTTATAAAACTTACACAGAAAGTGACTTGTATCATATCTACCACATACTAGCTAGCAGACCAGTCAAGTATTACCATACTAAAGCCATTCTACAGGAGATTCTACTGTAAATCCACAGAGTACCTACACTTACTATTTACAGTGTATTGTATCTAGCTTGTCAAGCGATGATACAAAGACTTGTCTATTTTTTGTACCTTCTTGTTTTGTGAGTGAAGCCATCTGAGCCAGCTGACATTTATAGTGGTCGAGTGGGGTTTCATACTTACTGGTGTTTTAAAGTGGCCATATCCATATTCTGAATCCTGCCCAAAGATGTTGCAAAGATGTTGTAAAAGTATGAAAGTGAGGGCATAGGGGACATTCAAATATTTTTCAATGCCAGTAAAAGGTCCCACAGGGCCCAGCCATTGGGTTTACTGTGTTTTTGCCAATGGGGAGAGTACACATTTATTGCAACCGTTCACTATAATTGCCAACATCATCACATTTGAGGAAAATCATAACCCATGAACATAGATGGAATAGGGAGGAATGGAAGCATTTTCTTGGTAAACGTCTTGCACTGAAAATCCATAGATTGAAAGGGTTAGTCAGTAGAGACTATCCTAGGTTGGTCATATGAGTGTTAGTCATAATGGCAAAGTTATATTCAAAAATGACCGAGGGGTCAGTCAGTAGTGGCTAACCTAGGTTCATCATTGGTGTGTTTTATTTGTATACCACTAGTGGGAGCCACCTGTCATGACCACTTGGTGGTTCCCCCTGGACTAAGGTGGGTTGGTCAGTACTGACAAACCTGACAATAATAACTGACCTGGGTTGGTTGTATAGGGAGCCAAAAAATGACTAACTAGGCTAGGCACTAGTGACTGAGAGGTTGGGCGTATAGGGAGCCTAGGAATATCAGTGTGAACCAATTTTAGAAAAATTGCATTTAAATCCCACTCATAGGATATACTTACTTTAATATGGCAATGTTTTCGATGCGTATTTTAAATATAGAACTGCATCTATATAAAGGTATAGATTATGTTCCACCTTCACACCTGAGTTTTAACACCTGAGTCTTAGATATCATCTATTTTGGCCATCTATCTATTTTGACTGTTTCCAAGAAATTGATACTACACAGCTATCATGTTTGGTTTGAGTCAAGTGATGTCAAGTTTATTGGTCTGGAGCCCCTTTTGACACCATTTATCTTAGCTCTGTTTTAAAGATGCAAATTCAGTTAAAACACCCCACGAATAAGAACAGAGTAATTTTATACAGGCTCACATTAACCAATTACCTATTGCTTGATACACTCTTTGTGGTATTAATGTTCTTTCTAAAACTAGAAACTGGAGTTGGAAGAGAGCTTAGACTAAGGCCTTGGCCAGAAAAAATGAAATGTGTGTGTCAGATTACATAGGCTAGTCTGAAAATCTAGGTAGGGTAGGTCTGATTTTTTGTTTTATTCATTTTATTTATTTTTATACTTTGGCCTGAAAAGTAGCCAAAAATTGACTCACAAACTTTAGCACTGACTTGCCAACAACAGCATAGACTCATGACCTCTCAAATTGACCCTGAAGTAGCCCAAAAAATTACTTGAAACACAAATATTTCTTCAAAATTGGATAAAAAAAATTCTCGGATCGGCCCTGTTTTGGAGTCGGATAACCTGAAACACACCCTTTCTTTAATATTTGGCCCTATCTATCATATTCATGACTTCCTAGAAGTCCTAGCTTCAATTCAGCTGTTTCTAAAATTAGACATCTATTATATTCAATGTGACGCCAAGGTTGATATAATAGCCCGAGTGGCCGGGACGTTGGTTGGAAGCTCATTTAAATATCTGCCATCGTGAAATGTAAAATTCATCCTGTGATGCTGCTTTAACCCTTTAAGGGCTGCATGTCGCTAAATGATGACATTTGTCATCATGATGCACCAGTGCAGCTTTGGCGAGTAACTGGCCGGTGCTGCATTGGTGCCTCATGCCGACCCTTCAGGAGTGTCTCAACCCCGTAGGGTCGGCATGATGGTTAAATGCAGCACTGACGAGTTACTCACCAGGGCTCCATTCATGCACCATGACGACCAAGGGCATGATGCATTAAGGCATTCATGATGCACCAATGCAACCCTGGCGAGTAACTCGCCCATGCTACATTGGTACATCATGCAGCTAGACCCTTCGGGAGTGTTTCAACTGTGTAGGGTGGGTGTGACGCTTGAATGGAGCCCTGGTGAGTTACTCACCAGGGCTGCATTCATGCATCATGATGACTTATGATGCATGATGGCATTATGCTGTCCTAATTGGGTTAGTGTGTTCAATGTGACAGCCTTCCTAACGTATTATTCCTGAGAAAGTTCTTGGTCATTTGAAATTGGTTTCCTTTCCTTCATATTTCCTCTCCTCACAAGACAAAAGCTAGGGAAAGATGAGTATTATTTGCGCATATTGTATATTTACGCACAAACGAGCTAGCTCATGCAAGTGCACAGACAAACGTTTTGAGTGACTCTGACCCTAGTTTTATACAAGTGAAGTCTTACAACCGGAAAGTCTTGATATAGATAGAGCATTATAAGGATCGGTAGAGAGACGTTATATATACCTTGTGTAACGTGTATACTGGGAAGCCGCAACCGGACTCCTGGCGGATTCTCTAAGGCACACTGGAGATCTGGTTACGGTCACTTTGGTACTGTACCATTGTACGTATACGGGCCACACCTCTCCTCTGGGCCTATCACATAAGTGGCCCTGGCGATCTGACGCGTCTACCTGCCATGGCTTCTACGCAACAATTCACAGTATACTATGGGAGTATACTAAGGCCTCATTCATGATGAGGCCAAAATAAGATAAAAGGTATGTTTCAGGCAACCTGATGCTAGATTCTAAAAAAGGCCGAACCTAGCATTTTATCCCGATTTTGAAGATTTTTTTCTTCTTTATTTTTGCAAAATATCCATGTCTTTTGGAAATTTTAGCATTTTTTGGTCAGGAAGAACAGCTACCATGCCTGAATAGTTGTCTGACCTCAAGAAATTCCTTTTCATGATATTCCTAGTTACTGTAAGAATCGTCCTCATGACCCGTGAGTCGATGTGGCCATTGGCAACTCATTCCAGGTTCCTTCAACATTAAAAAATTTAGAAATTAAAAAAAATAAAATTAAGAAATAAATCCCCAATTTTTGGGACCATGTTACCTGAAACACACCTCTTTTCTTTTTTTTGGCCTAATAAACTATGGGAGGAGACTAAGGCCTTCTTCATTAGAACAAGGAGAGTCTTACCTTACGGTACTGTGACGTCCATCAGGGGTTCTGTTTACCTGTACAAACGTCATATGTGTATGTAACAGTAAAATTACATAAGGGAATGCTCATATTTAGCAACAGGGTTGGGGGGGGTGGTGACATCTATTCATCCCATCCCTTCGGGAGCCTGGAAATATTTGCCCCACAGCCTCGGTGGGCTAAAAATCAGGCGCATATTAACCTTTTGAAGCATAGAAACATGCTGGCTGCTTTGATCAAAGCAGGTGAAAGGGTTTTGACCCAAGTGGGGTTGAAACCTTATACCCCGACCCCTCCATTCCCGAAATCCACCCCTTTCCCCCTATTGATAAAAAAATCACTCTCATGCTCCGTACACAAAACTCTTAACCCATTAGGGACAGATATCATTAAAAGATGACATTTGTCGTCATGATGATATCTCAATTTTTTATCCCAATTAAGCTCTTAACTACTAAAAGGTGTCCATAATCATTTTTTAAGCGCACTGTGCGCTTATTAAGTCGAATACGGTAGTCCCTATTAGTGTATTTCAGACCTCCCGGGTCGTTACAGTAGCTTACTCCATGCAGAGTGCGGTGCGGGGGTCGTGAAGGCTTTGTACGTCGTCTCAGCGAAATAAGACTCGAAGTTCTAATCCGCCTTAGACTGCATATCATAGAAAGGTGGTGAACAATGGGATAGTGGGCGTGCTTTCACTTTGATGCGACGGATGTCGCTAAAAGATGACATTTAATAAGCCGTTTTCTATCAAGCCAGTCAAAGATGGCACCCAGTCAAAGATGTTCACATGATACATGAATGCAGCCCTGGCGAGTAACTCACCAGGGCTGCATTCAAGCATCGTGCAGACTCTACAGGGTTGAGACACTCCCGCAGGGTCGGCATGATGCACCAATGCAGCACTGGTGAGCTACTCGCTTGGGCTGCATTGATGCATCATGACAATAAATGTCACCTTTTAGCAACATGCATCTTTAAGGGTTAAAGCACTAAGTAGCACGCCTAAGTCTGCATGAACAGAGGCTCTAATAGAGGTTATTACAGACGGGAACCCTAGCCGGGGAGACAATTAGCACATGTTCCACCCACGCACCCCCATCTACATCCCGGGATTTATAATGCAGCCTTGGCGAGTAACTCACCAGAGCTGTATTCATGCTCTACAGGGTTGAGACACCCCTGTAGGGTTGGCATTCTACACCAATGCAGCCTCAGCGATTAACTTGCCGGGGCTGCATACACGCTCTTCAGGGTTGAGACACTCCTGTAGGGTTGGCATGATGCACCAATGCAGCCCCAGCGATTAACTTACCGGGGCTGCATTCATGCTCTTCAGGGTTGAGACCCTCCTGTAGGGTTGGCATGATGCACCAATGCAGCACTGGTGAGCTACTCGCTTGGGCTGTATTGATGCATCATGACCAAAAATGTTACCTTTTAGCAACATGTATCTTTACGGGTTAAGGAAGTACCCCATCCTTAAAGTACTAAGTAGCACGCCTAAGTCTGCATGTACAGAGGCTCTAATGGAGGTTATTAGAGACAGGAACCCTAGCCGGGGTTACAATTAGCACATGTTCCACCCACGCACCCCCATCTACACCCGGGACATATAATGCAGCCCTGGCGAGTAACTCACCAGGGCTGCATTCATGCTCTACAGGGTTGAGACCCTCCTGTAGGGTTGGCATGATGCACCAATGCAGCACTGGTGAGCTACTCGCTTGGGCTGTATTGATGCATCATGACAATAAATGTCACCTTTTAGCAAAGTTAGTTGCAAAGTTCCATATCCTTAAAGCACTAAGTAGCATGCCTAAGTCTGCATGGACAGAGGCTCTAATGGAGGTTATTAGAGACAGGAACCCTAGCCGGGGATACAATTAGCACATGTTCCACCCACGCACCCCCATCTACACCCCGGGACATATAACATGTCCAACACGAGGCTCTGTGACGATTCTACAATTGGACGGGACCAATCAGTCACAGCCATGAGGCGTACGAATACGGGATAGCTCTCCCAGGTGCGAGGACAAACGTTTAGAGTTATCTGAAGCTTATATCTTAAATCTTAATCCAGTATCTTAAAATCGGGCAGTAATAATTTTAAGATAGTCTAAGTCTTAAGTCTTAAGATGGGATTAAGATAGTTCAAGATAGGATTGAAATAGAAGAAAAATAATTAAGACGGGGGTTGGGGGGCAGAGCCCCCCATTACATATTAGATAGTAATCGTAATACTTTTTAGATAGTCTAAGATAGGTCTTAAGATGGGATTAAGATAGTTTAAGATAGGATTGGAATTCAAGTAAGATCATCTTAATAATATAATTAAGATAACGCTCAAAACGTTTATTATCGCACCTGGGAGAGCTATCCCTAGCGTGCATGATGCTTGGGAGTGGGGTAGGGGGGGTGTCCTGTCTCCATGCTACTGGTACAAATTGGACACCATCCTTTTACAGGCTTATTAAAAATACTTCCCTTTCCACTGAAAACTACGGTTTTTTTTTCTGAAAACCACTGACACTGGGGCACCTTAGAGTCCACCTGCCTGAACAATCTGATTTAAGTAAATTTAACAAAACTTAAAGTTGATAAATGGCTTTCTCTAATCACCTTTATGTAGTTTTTTTAAACATGTTAATTGCATAAAGTTGTTTCTAGCTGCTTAAAGATCTTTATTCAACTTAAGTTTTTGCAAAAACTTGCTTGAATCATATGGCTCATGCAATGCCTCCATTTCCAGGCTTATTAAAAGCGCTCCCTTTTCTATGAATTTTAGACTTAGGAAATACGGCGTTTCACTGAAAAATTCTTACAATTGGGCAGCTATAAGAACCATTGATTAAAGACACATTTGAGCACATTAAAGAAACTTTAGACACTTTCAATCCAGGAAAAAATGTAGTAGCTTAAAATTGATTCAAGCTGCTTGAAGAAAGCCGTTAATCCTATGAGCCTATAAGGGGACATTGTTAACTATAGATCTATATCGGAATGAGAGGACATTAGATAATATTTACTTTTTGAAATACAAAATTGCCTATGCTTAAATACTGGAAGTGCTGTATTCAATGCCTCCCATTGAATACTATGTAGCAGTATTGAATGGGATGAGAAAAAGTTGCCTTTCCTTCATTAAATGGCTTCAATTTAAACACAAAAATTCAACAAATGCCAACTTCTTGTGGGGGCTGGGGCCATGTCCCACGCAGTCTCACCATATAGAAGAATGATCTAATAGATTAGGAACAAAATCGATTTTAAAAGTTTGCATGACCTAATGACAATGTTGGATTTCAATGTCGTTGAAAACTTTGGCCAGCGCCCGCCCCCTCTATTTTACCTGATAAGCTACCCGCTCACCATCTAGTTATACAACTCCATTCTCCCACCAACAGACACTTTGCCATCTCAATACCCATTGTCATCCACTTTCTAGGTGGACACATTCCCTTTAGTAGGGCAGAGTTCCTCAGGCTCTATGCAATAAGACAACAGTGCTCCTTTGTGAGATGTTAAGATAGTTAAGCATTTGTTGTGGGAGTCAGTCACTATAATTAGGCCAAAAAAAATAACCTGTCATTGGACGTTTGAGATGTCAAATTGCTCTTCCCCCATCCAGACTAGTAATTCACCAATGTTGTATCATTATGCAGAGAGCAATGCTGAAACCTCTTTTCAGAGTCTTAAATGTGGTAGGAGAGATATGCTGCCTGCCCCCACCCCCTACACTGGGCAGACTGATGTCTATCTTCTAAAGGATACATACTGCTTTAATATGGCAAATGGCATTCATGCCGTCCTTAAGGGTTAAGCATCTTTCATTCTGCAATAAAGCAGTATGTGGCTATATCTCTCATACACTCCTCCGCATGACAACCTCAGATTGGGACGTGAAACCTGACACCAAGAGCGTCTGCACCCTCAGAAAAGTGAGAGTCATTGTCGATAAAACTACCCTCACCTGAGGGTCAGGCAGTACCTGACCCTCAGGTGAGGGTAGTGCCTGACCCTCAGGTGAGGGTAGTTTTAGCGACAATGACTCTCACTTTTCTGTGTGTGTGTGTTGACCAGGACATTGAGAAAAGCAGAGGTACAGGGCCCCAGTGTAGGTTATATAACAGGCTGATGTAAGAGAGCGAAAAGATAGTGTGGTGCCTTGGACTGCATACCATATCAAAGAACTATGCAGCCCTTAGAGGGTTCCATTAATTCTCATACCGCAATAAAGCCCTTTTAGTGACATGCTGCCCTTAAAGGGTTAGAAATATATATAGCCCTTCGAGGGTTAATCCTGTAAGGATGGCATCATGCCTTAATGCATCATGTCCTAGGTCATCATGATGCATGAATGCAGCCCTGACGAGTAACTCGCCAGTGCTGCATTCATACATCATGATGACCCTACAGTATTGAGACACTCCTGAAGGGTCGGAATGATGCATCTATGCAGCACCGGCGAGTAACTCACCACAGCTGCATTTGCGTATCATGACAACAAAAGTCATATTTTAGCGAAGTCTGTCCTTAAAGTGTATGGAAGCAGCATGCGACCGTCAGAGGGTAAGACGTCAGCCTGCCTGGTGAGAGTGGAGGGGCAGGCGTCATATCTCTAAGGAGTACAAGATTAATCCGCACCCTTTGTTTACCGTCCTCCTCCACCCGCGTCATACACGACACGCTGCTACCGTCCTGTGTTGGTCTACTACTTACAGCAGTAAAATCTACCTGTCGTTAGTCCTTTAAGGGAGGCATAGTGCTTTAATGAATGTTGTATGTTGCATGAATGCAGCCCTGGTGAGCAACTCGCCCGGGCTGCATTCATGCATCATGCTGGCACTATATGATACACTCCCAAAGGGTGGGTTTGATGCTTGAATGCAGCACTGGTGGGTTACTGGCTGCATTCATGCATCATGAGGATAGATGGCATGATGCATTAAAGCACTATGCTATCCTTAAAGAGCCACTGACAGGCATGGTGCTTTAACGCATGTTGTATGTTGCATGAATGCAGCCCTGGTGAGTAACTCGGCAGGGCTGCATGAATGCATCATGCTGGCGTTATATGATACACTCCCAAAGGGTGGGCTTGATGCTTAAGTGCAGCACTGGCAGTTACTCGCTGCATTCATGCATCATGAAGATACATGGCATGATGCATTAAAGCATTATGCGGTACTTAAAGAGCCACTGACACGTTTGATACTAGATAACGTCTTGTATCTAAAGTGGCAGAAATTCTTGGCTTGTATCTAGACCATTTTTTCATCATGCTGCATGAATTCTGCCTTGGTATTGTAACAATGTAGCATCTTAAATCCATTTATCTGACTTATTGGCCTAAATTGAGGTGTACTTTAACATGCTTGTACATGTCAGATGTTTTGAGATAAACCTTTTTACAAATATCTTCTAGTAAATCCTAGTACACCGTAATAAGATTTCAAAAGTTTTATCCATATATTGGGGGAGATCGCTACGTGGCGATACCCATATCCACACTTTTAACATCACAGCACCAAGTGTGTCGGAACTACTTTCCCCATCAACCAAAATCCATAACTGTCTTATCCGTGTCATTCATAAAGGGACACATTAGTGTGTGGCAGAGTCTCCCTGTTAGTTACATTCAAATCCAGCCGTTGCTATGGAGTCTTATATAGGCGGTAAGCTGATGGCCAATTTCTAGTGCAAGTCACCAACCCTTTCAAGCTGGGCCGTCACGGAATAAGTTCAGCATTTTCCATACATGTACTAAAATAAGAGTTCCACCAGAGGGCAGCAGTGTTTGGACAGGGGACCATGAGCATTGTCCAGCTACAACATATATTCACCCTATCTTGTGCCTGTAAGAGCTGAGCTCCCAGCCCTTAAGAGCCCTCTTGTGAATGAAAACTGAACTATATCCAAAAGTGCTTTTGGCCTCACTTCAACCATGATGGTCAAGCTTTAAGGCCTCATATCCATTTGTCTACATGATGCAACAATGCAATGCTGGCTAGTAACTCGCCGACGCTGCGTTAGTGCATCATGCTTTAAGGAGTGCATCATTGAAGTACTGGTGGGTTACCGGGACTGCATTTGTGCATCATGAGGACGAAAGGCAATAAAGCTAGTTCATCATCAATTAAGCATCTATGCTTATCATATATAATGGATGTAAAAGACCCGTATGTGAGTAGTGCGGTAATAGATATAATTAAATGTCTCATAAATGTAAGGAGAGCGAGGTAATAATTATGATGAATTAATTATTTTAGGACCTCATCTCTTGTGACCGTAGTTTTACCTTTGATGCAATCGATCAAGGATAATTACAGGTGAAATAAATAAGATCCTCTTTTTGTTCTAGTGCACCATATAATTAGCCAGAGGATATAATAGGTCCTGTCTGGAATATGAGTTCGGGTTATCAAATATCCTTTAATTATGCCGCTGATTTAGCTACTCAGTGAAATATGACACAATGTTTTGTATTTCAAAACAATAACCATATATAACCAGTATAATGTCTGTCTACATGGGCAAAGCATATTACAACACTATATTGTCCTAGCCAGACCCTTGAATCCAACATTTTCTAAGACAGTTCTAATGCACCATATACATGTATCAAACCTTTAAATTTCAACTTGACTATATGAATTAACTGAGCATCTCTTGCAACCATAGTTTTACCTTTTTTTTCCCTCTATCAAAGATAATTATGACAAAGAGGTGCAACACAATCTTTTTATTCTAGTGCACCATATAATTAGCTAAAGGATATAATGGGTCCTGTCTGGAGCATAGGCACAGGGTTATCAAATAGTCCTTAATTATGTGTCAATTTGAACACAATCGGAGGTTCTTTGCCTTCAATATTTTAGGCAAAAATAGGTAACCATTTTCAAAAAGAATAAAAAGCAAGTTCTAGATGGAATATTTACAGTTCTAGAAAGGTACATAATGAGGTAAACTGTGAGAGAAAAACTGTATGGATAATGCTTTTGTCGATGCGATAATCGGAATTCAAGAAATGTCGGTGTATCGATTCTGGGGGTATTGATGACATCCCTGATAACACCTGTGTCTTCTGTGTAGCATTCACAGTGAGCTCATTGTTCATTCACCATTGTCCCACACTATCTCGGTTGTCCTGCATTAATGTCTTTACTCTTGCAACGTCACGTCTCGACACTATAAGGGCCAAATCAGCGGCTAGATAGAATTTGGCATGTTGGATAACATTACACACATCGTTGGTGTAGGCGATGAATAGCAGCGTGCCAATTATTGAACCCTGTGGTACCCCTCGTTCAACGGGTTTACTACTTGAGGTTGTGTCATTAGCATTGGTGTGTTGCTTGCACTCAGTCAGATATTCCATTAGCCAGGTCATGAACTCATCACCTAGGTTGAAGGACCACAGTTTCTTTAGAAGTATACGCCCTCGACTGTGTCGAAAGCCTTCCTCAGATCGAGGAAGACAACGGACGACCGGTGGCCACAGTTATGGGCACTGTAGATTTTGATTAGTAGGCCAAACACAGCTTCTCCGGTGCTTCTCCCAGGCACGACAGAACTGTCTTGTATTTCAAGGTAGATCTAATAACCATATATGGCGAAAAAAGATGTGTTTCAGGCAACATGGTCCCAATTTGTAGGGTAGCTAGAGTGGAATTTTTTTGTTTTACATTGAGAGTACCAGGACTGAGTAGCGTATCGCTACATTGACTCGCGCCTCATCAGAATGACTCACTAATTCCTTCTTTAACCAGGAATGTCGAGAAGTTGTTGGATATACCTATAAAAAGCTATAAAGGAATTACGACCCCTTTAGAAAGACTGATGTAAAAAAATTAACCCCTCTTGGGTGGGGGGGGGGGGGTCAAATTGCATTTTTTGAGTGAAAAAAGCCAGTGCATTACTATGTTTCCAAGGGCCTGTGTGCGTGATAAAAGATTTCGAGCTCTCTGCTAAAAAAACCACCAACCCCTGTTGTTAATAAATGATCACCCCCTAAAGCACGACCCTATATTGTCCTAGCAAAACCCTTGATAATATTTTTAACCTTTAAGCACAGCATATATAATATATAATAGTCTTTTAATACATGTCACCATGATGCATGAATCCAAACAAGCATCATACCTACCCTATAGGGTTGGTTCATTCCCGAGGGGTCGGCATGGTGCATGAATGGAGTCCTGGCAAGTCGACTCACAAGGGCTGCATGCATGTGTATACCACAGCTGGCACAGAGAACAAAGCATTTCACACCTCTTGTATACTGCATACAGCCAGTGGTATAAATACGTTATATGCCTTGTGCCAAGCTGTAGGGGTATAATGCTCCCTTCACTGTATTCACATACAGCTTGGTACTCGTCCTATAACTACTACATACTGATGATCACGGGCATAGCACATTAAAACACCATGTGGCCCTTAAAGGGTTGGACATTCTTCAATGACAATTATGAGTGCTGCTTCTTTTTAGGATCATTATTATCAATACCAACTTCTTTAACAAAGCAAAGCAGCGAGCTCATCAGATGAAATGACCTTCGGTAACAAACTGTTATTGAGATATTTTCTTTAGAGTAAATGAGACATTTCTGGCGGCTCCTTTTTGTCAGAAAACTGAAAAAAAGGACACAATAACTGTGTTAGTGTGACTGACACAATTACATTCAGGGTGTCGGGAAGTTATTGGCACACCTATTATTTGTTAAAAACAAGTTGATTTCACCGGTGAGAACAAACACCGAGAAAAAGAAACAGTGTGAAATGTTCTGCCTCCAAAATGACTCCCCTCTTTGGCCCTTATGGACATGAGTATGATGCCTTAATACATCATTCCCTTGGTGGTCAGTCATGATGCATGAATGCAGCCCTGGCGAGTAACTGCATTCAAGCATCATGCCAAACCTATGAGGTTGAGACACTCCACCAGGGTCGGTATGATGCATCAATGCAGCACTGACGAGTTACTCGCCAGGGCTGCATTGGTACATCATGATGACAATGTCATCTTTTACTGACATCCATCCTTAAAGGCCTTGGCTTATTAACGGAGTCAAGATGACTCCTTGACTTACCTAAGGGAGTCGCCTAGGGGAGTCACATGGAGAGGAGAGTCATATTGGAGGCAGCCTGAACTCCCTCTTGACTCTGCTTCTTTTCACTGTAAATCCATCAACCAAGCCCAATGCTTCAAAAAGGGTGAATACTGCATTGATGCATCATGCCAACCCTACAGGAGTGTCTCAATCCGGTATATCTTTTTAACAATATATTGTAGTTTTATCATGCTAAATCATAAATAAGAGCCTTTTCATGCACTGCATGCAATTATATTGGATCATGTATTCAACCTAAAATGGGGAAATCACCTCAAATTAGCTGACAAAGTAGCTTTAAAAGCTTGTGCAGAGCTCCCTATGCTTGTATCTCTAAGTGCATTATGTAACTTTCTGTCCCTTATATCTTACGAAGGTAATCATTTCTATGCAGCTAGGGAATTACCTATCTAACACCTGACAATTTATAGTGATAGTCAGTACATTAACTTTGCCTACAATATCATAGATTCTCTTTATTTTGAAGACATTTTATCTCATCCCTTGGAAGAAGGCATAGCCTGTTCAACTATCAAAGTAAATGGACTGTACCTAATGCCTTTAGCCATCTAGCTAATACGATGATCACACAGCTGAACTGCATACCCAGCCTGAAATAAATCAATTTCACAACCTGCGACCCATTAGTTACTTTGAAGACGACATGCAGCCTCGAGGTTCATTTGCCAGCACAAGCGCAAACGCATCGTCAGCATGTAACTCGCAGGCACAGCCTAGTTGTATCATGTCGCAATACGGTAAACATGATGCAGTGAAGTTTCCCGCTTGTCTTGCATCCTTGCATCCTTGCATCCAGCTGACAACAGAGGCTCGTTCACTGCAGAACAAAGCATTATTACTGCCCTGAAGGGTGGACCCTTAAGGGGAGAATAGTGATATAATGCATTCCGCTGTCATGATGCATAATTATGGCTCTGGCGAGTCTTCTTGCCAGGACTGCAATCATGCATTATGTCAGACGCGCAATAGTATAGCCTGCAATACCCACGGACACTAGCGTTGTGGGTATAGGATACAAGGGTCAGAAACCCTTTGGGAAATCGGTACCATTTGCGAGTTGAAACTGCCTCACATTCCCCTGGCTTTAATATTGAACATACAGGGCCATAATTTAATAAGTAGTATCTTACATATGTATACTATAGTTGATTCATAAATTGAATTATGGATATAATTTCATTTCTACACATTGAGGCACTTTGATGGAGGTAATCTGTATAGAGGCAAACAATCTACAGCCTCTTGGACCCCCTGTTGATTGGTCTAGACATGACTAAATTACTAATTTGTACATTTCACCTCATCCAATTAAGGCCCCAAGAAGCATAACAGCCACTCATAGCCTGTCTTGATTGGTTGGAGAAATCTACATGATTGGTTGACACAAGGGCAATCAATAAAAAACTGACCCTTCTGTCCGTAACTCTCAGACAGCCCATGGCCCCATCTGAGAGTTACAGCCGTAACTAACGCGCAAGGGCTGCATTTATGCATCATGTTGAGCCAAGAGAGTTGATACACTCCCAGAGTTACTTGTGGTTACTGCATTGACGCATCATGACAACAAATGCAGCCTTTTAGGGAGTGTTCATTTATTATTTACAGGGGGGTTGGTGGGTTCAGGGGGGGGGCGTAAAAATTTCTGACCCCTCCTGAGGGGGGGGCGTAAAAAACTCTGACCCCTCTTGAGGGGGGGTGTACAAATTTAAGCCCCTTTTTAGCAAAAAGCCAGCGCGTTACTATAACTAAAAGGGGGGGCGCAATTTTTCGGCGCCTTCGGTGAGGGGGGCCGCGAAACGTAACAGGCACTCTTGAGGGGGGCGTAAAAAAAATTCGCCCCTCCGCGGGAAATCTCACCACCCCCCACTGTAATTAATAAATGAACACTCCCTTAGTTGCATGGTGATTCATTTTAAAGCCTCTTGCATAGGAGATCACAGAGAAAAGAAACAGCGTCAAAAGGGAGTCCAGGTTGACTCTCCTCTCTAGGGGAGTCCAGGTCGCCTAAGGGAGCCTAGGTGACTCTCTGGCTGACCTGAGGGAGTCACCTAGGGGAGTCATATAGTTCTCTGGGTTATATGACTCCCCCAGGTGACTCCCTTAGGTCAGCGAGAGACTCCCCTAGAGAGGGAGCATTCTGGAGGCAACCTGGACTCCCTTTTGACGTTTCTTCTCTCTGTGATGACAGGAAAACGATGTTTATAGGCAGTACATTTCTAACCAACTGGGAGAGTCCGGATGGAATTTAACTGATGTGAGAGACTAGAGAAGGGAGGAAGGAAAGAGGTCAGGATGCCGTCCTTTAAGGTTTAACCCTATAATGCATCATCTAGAATGCATCATGCATTTGGTAGTCATGATGCATGAATGCTTCACCAGTGCTTCATTCAAGCATCATGCCGACCCTACAGGGTTGAGATATTCCCAAAGAGCCGGCATGATGCATCCATGCAGCCTGTTGATTTTTTTCCTCGGGGCCACATTGGTGTATCATGACAACAAATGTCATCATTTAGCCACATGTCGTCCTTAAAGTTTGATTGTCATGGTTGAAGTGAGGCCAAAAGCACTTTTGGATATAGCTCAGTTTTCATTCACAAGAGGGCTCTTAAGGGCTGGGAGCTCAGCTCTTACAGGCACAAGATAGGGTGAATATGTTGTATTTGGACAATGCTCATGGTCCCCTGTCCAAACACTGCTGCCCTCTGGTGAAACTCTTATTTTAGTCCATGTATGGAAAATGCTGAACTTATTCCCTGATGGCCCAGCTTTAACGTGTTAAGCATATCAAGCACAGACAAATCTGTGTGTCAGCATATTGCATTATTCAGTAAGATCAAAAAAGGAACATTGTAGCCATCTTATTATCTATAATGGAACCCTGGATGAAATATGAAAAAAGATACATCCAGGGAAGGTTCCCGTTTTAATTAATATCAGCCACAATAAGGTTAGGTTTGTGGGCGGGCGTCCAGGAAATGGTCCACACTATTCAGTGATGTCATCTAAAGCTCTTGTAGTCGTACACACAGAAAAGTAGCAGAGCCAAAAGGGAGTCCAGGTTGCCTCCAGAATGACTCTCCTCTTTAGGAGAGTCCAGGCTGATAGAGGGAGTCTAGGTGACTCCCTGGCTCACCTAAGTGAGTCACCTAGGGGAGTCATATAGCTGCCTGCCTCACCTAGAGTCACATAAGGACCTAAGTCATTTTGATCGCAACTCCCTTTGACTCTGTTTCTTTTCTCTGTGTAGTACAGGATTCTATAGACCACATGTGCGGCAGCACTGAGTGAGTGGCCCCATTTCTTTGTGAGTTGTTGTTGGAGATTCACAGTCTCATCCCCACATTCAGGTGCCCATGGCATAGTGCTTCCTGTAAGATGCCTTTGTTCAAATCACTATTGCTTTGACGGCAGTACATTGATATTCCTAGGCTCCCTATACGACCAATCTCTCAGTCACTAGTGCCTAACCTAGTTAGTCATTTTTTGGCTCCCTATACGACCAACCTAGTAACTCCCCAGTGCTGCATTCAAGCATCATGTCAACCCTATGGGGTTGATATACTCCCAAAGGGTTGGCGAAGGGGTTTACTCGGCGGGGCTAACTTGGTGCATCATGACAACAAATGTCATCGGTCCTTAACATGGCCGCACATATGGAGCAATCAGAATAATCTCTATACACATCCCATGTTGGTCGCATATTCAAATATCCAGGAAAATCTCAATATCGGGTTGTTTTATATAAATTAGTCTGGATCGCTCTAGGCATTTAGCTTATATATTGTTGTAATAAAACAACTACCCGATTGGTTTACTTTGCAAATCTCTACAGTCTGCTTCTATCATAATAATTGGTATTTTATATCCTCAAGAGGTGTTAGGATTTCTCCGTGGGAGTAATATCAGATTTCCCCCATTGATGGCCTAACCCAGTGGGCAAAATATTCAGTTCAATGTTGAATAAACGTTGTATCAACATTAAATCAAAATTGACAACCATTAATCAATGTTGATTCAATGTTCTGTGCCTACTGGGAAGGGAGTGCTCCTTTATTAAATGTTTACGCCCCCCGTCGAGAGCACGTTAAACCTTTTATGCCTCCACTCGGCGAAGGCGCAGAAAGATTTTTGCCTCCCCCCTCTGAACTCTAGTAACATGCTGGCATTTTTGCTTAAAAGGGGCTGAATTTTTTATGGCCCCCCCCCCCTCAAGAGGGGTCAGAATCTTTTACGCCCCCCCCCCCCTCAGGAGGGGTCTGACATTTTTACGGCCCCCCCCCCCAAACCAACCACCCTACCTCCCCCCTGTAACTAATAAATGAACACTCCCTTTAGGGAGAGGTGTCTCCATTTTTAACTAGAGCCTCCCTAGCGACCAGTTCATTATCCAAATAAAATCACCTTGATGCACTCACAGTCACCTTGGGCAGCATAGCGCTTCAATTCACCATGCCTTTTAGAATCAGCTCTACTGAGTGTTAAACTTGTCGGGGTTGTATTCATACAGCTTGTCTATGACAAATGGTTTAAAAAAAGCCTCTGATGAAGGCAGACCAACTGGACGGATCGTGTCCCACCAATACAGATGTTTTTGTGGAAGAAATTTGAGATATTTTTCTTGCAAGGACATATAGCATTTGGTTATGTGGATAGGAGAGCAGACAAGTAGTGCCGTTTTTGCCCCTTTCTTATTTTCTTAGATTTCTTAAAGTCTTTGCATTTTGACAAAGTCTTATTTGAGACTGTGCTGGGAGAGTGCTTTGTGAGTTGTTGCTGGATATTCACAGTTCCCACCCACACCTAGGTGGCTAGCTTCCCCATAGCATAATGCTGCCTTTGACCCTTTGAGGACGCGTATTGTTAAAATGTGACATTTGTCGTCATAATGCACCAATTCAGCCACGGCGATTGACTCGCATCATGCCAACGCTACGGGAGCATCCATGCATCACAACAACCAAGGGCATGGTGCATCAAGGGATTATGCCGTCCTTACAGGATTAAGACGCCTTTATTTGAATCCGTATTACTTTGACGGCCATTGTCAACCGAAGCTATGCAGTCGAAAGAGCCGAGCAGAAAGCGGTTATACACCGATGGCACCTGCCAAATGAAATCAGTTTATTTCAGTTGTAAATGCACAAAGCGGCATTTTAACGCAAAAAAACTCGATTCCGACACTTTTCAGGGTCAGCTATTTTAACAAGTGTTTCAGTATATTCAGATGTAGAGAGTCTGACAAAGCTCTATTTTTAGAGTCTGTGTATACTGGTCAGGCCTTGAAAGAGATTCTCTCGTACTCTCTTGTAATCTGAATATCCTGCACTGTGTGAATGTTTGAATTCAAATAGATTAAATATGCGTGAAGGAACACTTTAATCATATTTCACTCGAGTAGACGCCATTGAGATTCTGTGATTTACATCGCATTACTGAATTAAACCTGCTTAAAGCTTGACCGTCATGGTTGAACTGAGGGCAAAAGCACTTTTGGATATAGTTCAGTTTTCATTCACAAGAGGGCTCTTAAGGGCTGGGAGCTCAGCTCTTACAGGCACAAGATAGGGTGAATATGTGGTAGCTGGACAATGCTCATGGTCCCCTGTCCAAACACTGCTGCCCTCGTACTGGACTCATATTTTAGTCCATGTATGGAAAATGCTGAACTTATTCCATGACGGCCCAGCTTTAAGCTGGAAGAGAATGATAGTACTTTACTGCACTTTATTCTCATTGTGATACATAAATACTGCCCTGGGGAGTTACTCGCTCGGGTTGCATCTAAGCATCATCACGACCCTACGCCATTTATACACTCCGGTAAGATTGACATGATGCGCCAATGCAGTCCTGAAGAAACTATGTGAGTTTATCATGACAACAATTGTTAATCACACATGCCGTCTTCAAAGGGTTGACTTTTACCTTCTACTTCTTCGATGCTCACCGGCCAGGGTATTATCTAAAATAAATTCAGACCAAGCCCAGAGGGAATTAACACATGCCAAATAACAGGAAGATGGAACACTGACCCAAAATGATATCCAGGGATCGTTTAACCCTTTTAAGGACAGCATGTCACTAAAAGATAACATTTGTCACCATGATACACCAATACAGCAAGTAACTCGCGGGTGCTGCATTGGTGCATCATGATGACATTTCGGGAGTGTCTCAAACTCATAACATCGGCATGATGCTTGAATGCAGCCCTGGTGAGTTACTCACCAGGGCTGCATTCATGCATTATGACGACCAAGGGCATGATGCATTAAGGTATCATGCCTTCCTATAATTATTAAGGACAGCATGTCTCTAAAACATGATATTTGACGTTATGATGCACCAATGTATCCCGAATGCATTGGTGTATCCTGTGAGTGTCTTAATACTATAGAGTCAGCATGATGCAGCATTGGCGATTGACTCCTCAAGGCTGCATTCATGCATCATGCCGATGAAGGGCATGACTTAAAGGGTTACGTAAAAGGTCCCAAGATTCAGCCCCAACCGCTTACAAAAGACATCCACAATCCCACACCCAATGTGATATGAATCCCCAGAGACCCATCAGTACTAACAATCAAGAATTTCTCCCAGTTTTTTTAAACCCTGCTGGAATACCGTTGGACAATCTTAAAAACGGTCCTTTGTCATTTAAACCCTTTGGGGAGACAGGATCAGGAAATGAGCAGAGATTTTACCGGATGTCAGAAATGTCTCCCAAAGAAATATGTCTCCATGGTAAATTATTTTAACAAGAGCCCACCCCATTAGGACAATATCCTATGCTTGAAGAAGAGGATTTCAGGGGTTATCTTCTTCTTCATGCAAAGACAGGGACTCCCCTGGTCCTCCAGATAGATAGGTAACCCAAAGCCTAACCCTAACTGTAATCAGGAAGAACTAAGTTAACCCTAACCCCTACCCTAACCATTGGGCAGGTATCCAGTGTAGTTGGTGTCTTAGTGAAGCATGCCCTGGGGACTAGGGGATGGTGAAGCAGGATGGTTTCTTACAAAGCATCCCCTGTATGTGGTTAAAGCATACGATGCAGCCAAAAATCTTATGCTTGAAGAATAAGATATTGTGCTAATATGATGCACAGCCGGTCAATGTTGGGTTATCCCTTTATCCTGTATTCCCCAATTACAACAAGCTCTAGCAATGCTGGTCTCGCAGTGCTTGACCCTTGGTGCTCCAAGAATCCGGCATAGCTTGACCTCCTTTACCTCTGTGAGTGTTCATGAATGAATAAGGGAGGACTGGCGAAATCTCGCGTGGAGCTACCAAAGTTCATGGGTGTGTGACCGCTCACCTTTTGAATAATCATTTCATTTTGAAAAAAGGAGGAAGAATTAAGGGGGAGGGGGAGGGAGGGGGAGGGAGGGGGAGGGAGGGGGAGGGAGGGGGAGGGAGGGGGAGGGAGGGGGAGGGAGGGGGAGGGAGGGGGATGGAGGGGGAGGGAGGGGGAGGGAGGGAGGGAGGGAGGGGTAGGTAGGGGGAGGGAGGGTGAGGGAGGGGGAGGTGAGGGGGAGGGAGGGGGAGGGAGGGGGAGGGAGGGGGAGGGAGGGGGAGGGAGGGGGAGGGAGGGGGAGGGAGGGGGAGGGAGGGGGAGGGAGGGGGAGGGAGGGGGAGGGAGGGGGAGGGAGGGGGAGGGAGGGGGAGGGAGGGGGAGGGAGGGGGAGGGAGGGGGAGGGAGGGGGAGGGAGGGGGAGGGAGGGGGAGGGAGGGGGAGGGGGAGTAGCCATAGAAAGGATAATCAATCACAACATCCATTTGTAGTGGCTGAAAACAAAAGCATTATGGGAGGTATAGAAAAAAGGGCAATAGGGATACCTCAATAGACACAGTAGCAGCACTCATACAGACTATGTAACTTGGACAGGACAATACAGAGCTGCATCAAAACAATCTATTGTTAGCATCTATAGATGCTAGCTCTGCATTTCTGGACAAGCAGCAGTATAAATTACTGTCTAGATTTCATCATGGCTCCAGTGAAAAGGCAGCATTGTAAATAACTATCCTCATTATGTAGATTTGATCACTAAATGAGTGAAAAGCTTAACCTTGTTAAAGTCTAGATTGCCTCTAGAGTAGCCCAGCTCGATGTTTAACTCCATAAGCAATCAATCAATGTTGACATCAGAGACTGAACTCAAACATGTTAAGGAAGTTTTAGGAAGTGTAATTATTTTAATGACCTCTTCTACAATCAAAGTGCATAGGATTATTCATCGTGTATGCTGTAATAATTTACCTCTCAGCCCTCATTAGTTATATCAGGGATATAAAGGTGTAGTATATACTAGGGTTTTATTTCTCATGAAATACGGCTGTGCCATTGAGAAAACCAAGGAAGGTTGTATTAAACGTCCCCCCATGAAATAACCCATGGCCGTATTTCACGGTCTGTGACGTCATCAAACTTGGCAGTTTGTTTACATTTGAATTGCGTAAGTTAATTAGGCTTCCCCCTATCATAATTTAGGTATTTTGAATCGAAAAACATAAAAAATAAAACACAAAGGTACACTTGTTTAAGTCTATTGACTGGGTTATTTCACTTGTTGACCCTCGGGCCGTATTTCAACACGTGAAATAACCCAATCAACAGACTAAAAATTCTGCACCTTTGTCTATATATCAACCATGTTTTGGGTCAGCATAGTGTGTGAGATATACTCACCATGGAGATCTACGCACCAAGAGGATGTGTGGGTAGGCTTTCTGAAAATACCCTCAAAAATGTATATATTATTTTGGATCAAAATTTGTATGTCTATGTTAGTTAGAAGCAGAGATATCCATATTTATAGATCTATATTCTCAGCGTCCTGAGTATTCAAAATGGCCTTGTGTGGATTTCCAAAAAGGTTGGCCAGGTGGAATCAACACTCCATGGGTCCCAGTTATTGGAAAAATACACCAACCTTTTACAGCCAACACCCTAAACCCCCAATATGGGCTTTTGGCCCCCTGGGTAAAAAGTATATTAGAGTACCACATTTAGATGCCCCCTCTCATTCCATTATGTTTCAAAACACCTTTGAAATGTACCTAGGCCATATGTTCTAAACGTCATTTCTGGAATGGTGATATTAAAATCTATATACTTAGAGACTTATAGAGAACTTAATCTCTCTGTAGGACCTAATATATTTCCTTCTGTGGCCAATACTATACAATCCTATTACAAACCTCAACCTGAAATATCTCAGAAATTAATTTAGGACCTCCATATACTTTCATATATATCTTGAACAAAGGGGTAGTTACAATCGCATGGTAAAGATTGCGTAAAGATGAAAAAACTATACCTTGAACTTGAGTAGCAAGTTTGTTTACCCCACATGATATATCAATATTCATGTTGCTTAGTGGGGGAGAAAATATTATTTCAGAATATTGAAGCTCAGTGATGGAATATGCATGTTCCAGCATGTTATCACTGTGGGTGAATTTATGGGTCATGTAAATTCATGTTTATAAAGTCTTTGAAATATGAATAACCAAAGGAGGCTGCTGTTAATGGCCTGTAGTGATAGCATAGTGCTCTAATGTACCATGCCCTCTTGTTGTCATGATTGAAGTAAATGAAGTGTTAGAAGCTAGTGCAGCTGAGCAGTAGAATCTACTGTATACTTTTACATACAGTATGGTCTTAGTGTTCATGCACATAGAGAAGAAACAGCGTCAAAAGGGAGTCCAGGTTGCCTCCAGAATGACTCTGGCAGGAAGTCACCTGGAGGAATCATATGACCCAGGGAGCTATATGACTCCCCAGGTGACTCTCTTAAGTCAGCCAGAGAGTCACCTTGGCTCCCTTAGGCGACCTGGACTCCCCTAGAGAGGGGAGTTATTCTGGAGGCAACCTGGACTCCCTTTTAACACTGTTTCGTTTCCCTGTGTGGGCAGTATATTATACCCTGGTAACAAGTCACGAGATATTCCCGTGAATTTGCATGGTTGATACACTCCCAAGGTAAGGGGATGGCATGATTACAAATGTAGATGCCACCAGGTGGATATACATCTTCGGTCAACATTTAAGGCTGTGTCTCACGACCTTGGGCCAATGTTTTTGTCTCTGACCGGGTGCCAGCTCTGACCGGGTGCCAGCTCTGACCAGCCTGAATAAAATCGGGTTATTTAGGGCAGATGTAGATAGAATTTGTCTGAAAAGGTTAATGGATGTCATAACGCTCTGAACTAGTCATTAGTTGCCCATTTTTATCATCATCTGACCTAAATAACCCGTTTTTATTCAGGCCGGTCAGAGCTGGCACCCAGTCAGAGCTGGCACCCGGTCAGAGCTGGCACCCAGTCAGAGCTGGCACCCGGTCAGAGCTGGCACCCAGTCAGAGACAAAAACATTGGCCCAACCAAGGTCGTGAGACACAGCGTTAAGTAAAGAAGCCAAGCACATTCTCCACTCCGCCCAAGCCAGTAGGGGGCGCTGTGAGCAGAATTGGCCGCCATTTTATTGGGGGACAGAGTATGTCATGTTTCTGGAGATTGCTATATATGAGCGTTTACTAACTTAGATTCATATTTCATCGATATCAGTATATTACTGTCCATACGCTGTAATGTTAACGTCCCCTTACGAAATGGCGGACATCTGACCTAAACCCAACCAGAAGGTCTTGCAATTTAAGACTTTCGTGACTGCCGGAATGTATGTACTGTAAAACCGGGGTTATAAGCCAAATTTTATTTCGGGTTTTTATTTTGCTCTGAGTTGAGTTTTAAGCCCCAAACTCCCATTCGGCTTATGGGCGAGGTTTTAATGTGTAGGAACATAGTGAAGACAAATTTCAAGCACTTTCATCATAACCCATTTTTTTCCTCTCAAACTGACATTCGGATTGTAAGGCTTATAGGATCGGGACAGAGTCTAGGTGTGGCTTTTACGTGAGTTTTTCTCCTATAATAATGCAGTACAAAAGTCACCATAATCCGATGGTATGTGCGGCTTATAGGATCGGTCCAAAGTTGGGGTGCGGCTTATACGCGAATTAGGCTTATACACGAGGTTTTACAGTACTACATACAGATACAGTTGATCCTACTCCTGCCCCTCCTCCTCCTCCCCCATTCCAAGCTAATGATGACAGTAAGGAATTTTATAGTACTACATACATTTATAGATGATCCTACACCTCCTCCTCCCCATCCCTCGATATCTATGACGATAAGGAATCTTATAGTACTACATATTACATATAGGCCCTACAGATGATCCTACTCTTCCTCCCCTTCCCCCTCCCACCCCCCTCCTCCTCACCCCTCTCTATGACAACAAGGAATCTGCTGAGATCAGCAAAACACAAGCTGTCCTGCACCTGCTGCAGTCAGCTGTCACGATTAACCCTTTAAGGGCCGCAGAGTGCTTTAATGCATCATGCCTTGGTCGTCATGATGCTTGAATGCAGCCTGTAACTGCCCAGGGCTGCATTCAAGCATCATGCTGACCCTATGGTTGGAACTTTATGACGACTAATTGTCATCTTTTGTCCTTAACTCTTTAGGACCGCATGATGCCTTAATGCATCATACCCTTGGTCATCATGATGCATGAATGCGGCTTGGCAAGTAACTCACTAGTGCTTCATTGAAGCATCATACTGACCCTAGGGCGTCAATACACTTCGGAAGGGTCGGCATCATGCACCAATGCAGCACTGGCGAGTTACTCACGGGGGATGCATTGGTGCATCATGACGACCAATGTCATCTTTTAGCAACATGCCGTCCTTAAAGGGTTAAAAAGTATCATGCCCATTTGTCATGATGCTTGAATGTAGCCCTGGCCAGTGACTCGCTGAATTCGAGCATCATTCTGACCCTATAGAGCTGATGCACTCATCATGATGCATAAATGCGGCGCTGGTGAGTTACCTGGCAGGAATGCATGCATGCCTCAAGATGGCTAAGGGAGTATGGTATTAAAGGGGCATTCTCACCACTCACACTTACCACATAGTAGACTAGAACAGTACTAGAATCGTGAGTGGGATACTCTCGGTGAGAATGCCACTTTAAAGCCCTATGCTGCCCTTAAAGGTTTAAAAGTAATTAGTGCCATCCAGGTTTGTAATTGCTACACATCTGTAGGCACAGGTGGAGCTGAGTTATCAACATGCCTAACTAGAGTTACATGTCTGCAATGAGTCATTATTATGTAAACCTAATGTGTTTCCGGTCATTCTTACATAATGTTGCCACAATCTACACGAGTGTTGCTCGCTGGGCTTTGTCAGAGCTGGGCTGGAGCATGTCACATTATACCTTGATGTATCTTGGTCGTCATGATACAGCCCAGGCGAGTAGCCTGCATATATATCCATAGTCAGTCCGGCATTAATTGAGGGAGTGTTCATTTACAGGGGGGGGGGTGGTGAGATTTTGCACGGAGGGGCGAAAACTTTTTACGCCCCCCCCTTGAGAGCGCGTGTAACGTTTCGCGTCCTCTCGTCGAAGGCGCCGAAAAATTTTCGCCACCCCCCCTTTGAACTATGGTAGTGCGCGGGCTTTTTGGCTAAAAATGGGCTAAAATTTTTACGCCCCCCCCCCTCAAGAGGGGTCAGAATTTTTTACGCCCCCCCCTCAGAAGGGGTCTGAAATGTTTACGCCCCCCCCCAAACCCACCACCCCCCCCCCTGTAAATAATAAATGAACACTCCCTAATGTATCTTGGTCGTCATGATGCAGCCCAGGCGAGTAGCCTGCATATATATCCATAGTCAGTCTGGCATTAATTCACTTTACCTATCCGGCCTCTCACCTACCTATAAGGCAGCATCAATACAGCTATATTGTGCTGTGAGACCTGAATGGCCCTAGACCCCTAAATTTGATATGGCAACATGGCCATTTCTTAAATCCGATATGGCGACATGGTCATTTCTTAAAATCGACATGGGACATGGCCATACTGGTGACATGGGACATCGAGAATTGTTTAAGTCTGACATGCAAATTGGCTTTAGTGACATGGATGTGAATAGCCCCACAACTTCAGAAAGCCCTAAAACTCTCACAGTAAAATTCCAAAAAAATTCTCAAATGACAAGCTCAAACTCCCTCTGAACACATCAATTTATGTGTAAATTTCAAAGTTTTCTGAAGATATAGGTTTCAAACCACGCTGAATGTGCCAATTTCATAGGAAAATTCCTAAATTTTCGGGGGGGTCTGCATCCCCAAACACCCTCCTTAGTGACACTAGCGACATGGGTTTTTCATTAGTGACATGGGACATGGGCATTTCTTAAAATCTACATCCGACATTGGGACTCCCCCCATCAAGGGCCCCACCTGACATATACAACATCTACATTCTGACCAGACCCAGAGTTCTATGCGTGGGAGGACGTCCATCCACTCTGGTGGGGGGGGGGGCACTTATTTTGTATACACAGGTGTGCTCCTGGGAAGGGTGGTTTATGAGCAACATCCCTCTAGCCAAGGGACTGCTTTATTTTTTTTACTAAAATCCCTCAATTAAGGGTCTGTTTTTTACTAAAATCCCTCTAGCAAAGGGTATGTTTTGACTAAAATCCCTTTAGCCAAGGAACTGTTTCTACAAAAATCTCTCTAGCCAAGATTCCCTTTTTTTAATTTTCACCAAATTAATGCAAAAAGAGTCACTTTTGACTGAAACCCCTCTAACTGAGGTTCAATTTTCACCAAATTTGTTTAAACATAGACACTTTTGACACTTTTAAAATTGCTCTAACCAAGAACTGCAAAATTTTCTAAAACATAGTCTCTTTTGAGCAAAATCCCTCTAGCCAAGGATAAAGTGTTGTCAGAGACCTAGCCACACTCCAGTGTCAAAATAAATTTGAGTACCCCCCCCCCCCCGCTCCGGGAACTGGCCAGACCCAGACTCCTCTGCGTGGGCGGCCCTCCGTCCGCTGCAGTCTGCACCCACTGACACCGGACCTACCCCTTTTATCGCTCATACAGGGGGACTCTAAACCTCCCACAATCCTGTATTCATGTCCAGTTTCCGGTCCTACCACGGTCCAGGGCATCACATGGAGCTGGGCAGCATGCCTGGATTAGTCTGCTAGTGCTGCTGTACCACCACTAGAGGGCATGTGTGGTTATTTGGTATGGTGTATGCCACTTGGCTTATTTTTTTAGTAAATTCTAAAAATTCTTGAAACCACCTCACAGTAAGCTAACTGAAGGTAGACTATCAAATCTTTCCTTGGTCATACATAGGCTATGCTTGTAATTACACTCTGCAACACTCCACTGAAGATATATCAATCTAAATGTAGTGATTTTCTTCAACTCAATCTCTATTTACACCTCTATTAGAGAATGCTCAGGCCAGCTTCATAGGTTCAGTTTTCACAAGATGGCGTCAGGGTGGACAGTGACAGACAGTTACCGCTGAGGTTTACTGCTCACCTGAGAGGCTACCGCAGACTATTCTGGGTTATCGGTCACCATTTTAGCAGCTCCCTGGAGCTTTGCGGCGTAATAACTTGTGATCTTTTGCTGACCAGTGTTGGAATTCTCTGCCGATAATCTTGGCTGAAGTAACTAGTAATCTGCATACTTCTCTCAGTGTACCCCTCAAACACTCAAAGGGACAAAAAAATGAAAAAAACGGGGTAAAAAATTCAAAATTGTTTTAAACCTAAAATTGACCTAAAATGAGTGTAAAAATATAAAAATTTCTTCACAATTGCACAAAAAAACATAGGGTCGGCCCTACTTGATAGGCTCGGTCGGGTGACCTGAAACAAACCTTCTTTTTGGTCTAAGCATGATGCACCGAAGTGATGCCGCCCAGTTACATGGTGATACTATGAGATCCTTATATGGTTAATCCTTTCACAACCACATAATGCTTCAATGCAACATTTGTTGTCATGATGCATGAATGCAGCACAGGCAGATTCAAATCACCAGTGCTGCATTTATACATCATGCCGATCAAGGACATGTATCAACCCTGTAGGACCAACATGATGTTTGAATGCAGCTCTTGCCAGGGCTGTATGCATGTATCAACCATTTAAGGATGGATGTCACTAAATGATGACATTTGTTGTCATGATGCACCAATGCCGTGCATAGGTGCATCATGCCGACCCTTTGGGAGTCTCTCAATCTAATAAGGTCGACATGATGCATGAATGCAGCCTTGGTGAGCTACTCGCCAGGGCTGCATTCATGCATCATGACGACAAAGGGTATGATGCATTAGGGTATCATGTCGTCCTAAAAGGTTAAAACATCATGCAGTCCTTAAAGGGGTAATGAAAGACCTGTCGATGCTTCTGGCTTCATCATCCGTTAAACCCTGGGGAGTGACAAAGCAGCAATTAATCTTACTCTCATTCCCAAATCCTTCCGAAGGAAGGCTCTGGTAACTGCCATGTGACATTGAACTTGGCATTTTGCGTGGTCTGGGCAATATGGTAGTTTGGAACCAGTGAACAGGAACCAGAATGTATGATGCTTCCATTTCCGGTTTCTGCTTGCTGGTTCCAAGCTACCAGCAGGGATTGCCCAGACCCAGCGAAATCCAAAGTCCAAGGTAATATGGCAGTTACCAGAGCCTTCCTTCAGAAGGATTTGGGAATGAGAGTACAACTACCCCTTGATCTCGCCCACTCCCACTCCCACTAAGCCAAACATGCTGTAGTAGGGGATGAGTGCAATGGTTAGTGCTCTTTTAGGTGTACTTTCCTTTTATATGTGCCTCTTTTAGGCACCTAAAGCTCCCCTAACCCTTTAAGTGTAGCATACTGCTTTATTCACTAAGCTATATTGTGTTACTCACTATAGGGCTGTACTTATGCATCATGCTTATGCTATGGGTTCGATACACGACCCACGGGTTGAAGCATCTACCGTAAAACCTGCCTTTAAGACAGATTTATTTTTCCTACGAGACGGATTTTTTTTCGAAAGTAGGGGGTCGTCTTAAAGGTGGGGCTTTATTATTTTAGATTAAAGAGAAATCAATTTTAAAGGCTTATTCCTACAAGACGATTCCTTTTCTCAAACTAGGGGGTCGTCTTAAAGATGGGGTTTAACGGTAATACAGATCAGGAGGGTTACTTGCTAGCGATGTTTTGATGCATCATCCGGACAAATGAAGCTACACACATTATGTTGTTCTTCGAGAGTTAAGGACTTGTAATAATAATTTTGAAAAGGTCTTCTGAAAAAACAATATTTTGATTATTCCTTATTCTATCACTTTAGGTTAAAACATTTCAACAATATAATTAATGCTTTTGAGCATATTGCTTACTAGTACACATTAAAACGTTAACTCTCAATTTGTAGCAATTTGAAATATAAGAAGCTTCTTTGAGCACATAAAATGAAACCTTGATCTCTCCCTTTAGGATAAAACATTGCAACAATATGATGTCTACTTTTACTTATTGCACATTTAAACATTTTGTCTCTATTTGTAGCAATCTAAAATATAAGTAGACATTGAAGGCAGACTTCTCCACTCTCAGTGAATTGATTATAGAATTCACCTTCCAAGAGACACATAGTGCTTTCAAATCATTGGTCGTTATGACACATGAATGTTGCCACAGCGAGTAACTCGCTGGTCCTACATACCCATCATGCCAATCCTCTGGGAGCGTATCAAACCAGTGGGGTCGTCATGATGCATGAATGCAGCCATTATGAGTTACTCGCCACGGCCGCATAAATGCATCACACCAATAAAGTGTATACTGCCTTTAAGAAGCACTGAGCGCACCTTACAGAGTTATTATAGAGCTAAAATACACTTTCTAAAACTAAATCAGCTTGGGCCACTATATAGTAATTGCTTTTATCTCATCCTCTTATGGTTTATATTTGGTTCATTATATCATATTGACTTTACCATATGACGCTCTACAGGTTACACAGAGACAAGTAACAGCGTCAAAGGGAGTCCAGGATGCCCCCAGAATGACTCCCCTGTTTAGGGGAGTCCAGGTTGCCTATTAAAGGGGGCCTAGCTGACTCTCTGGCTGACCTCTAGGAGTCACTGTGGGAGTCATATGACCCAGAAAGCTACATGACTCCACCAGGTGACCCCCTGCGACCTAGACTCCCCTACAGAGGGGAGTCATTCTGGAGGCAACTTGGACTCCCTTTTGACGCTGTTTTTTTTCTCTGTGTAGTGTGCAGTCATACACGCCGGCCTCCCACTCTGTAACTGAATATTACTGTTTAGGTTTTTAACAACTATTTAACTTTATTGACCAGACTTATAAAATAGTCCTGTTAAAAGTGATTGTTATTGTGGAGATTTTCATGAAGTTATTACTCTCAACAATAGTAAATTTAATAGAATATAGTGATTGTTCGTGAGAATCTAATTTGATTTGATAAGAAAAATTCTTTATTATATAGTTATCAACACTTCTTTGAAAAATGGTGTTGCGAAGAACAAATGAACTCAGTTTTATTTTTTTATTTTTTTATTAAATTCTTTTTATTTTTTTATTTTTTTTGGGGGGGGGGACTACTTTACTGTACACTGTTATACAATAGTATCTGTTATACACTGGTGATACAATGGGACTCAGCTCCAAATATACCAGGAGGTGCAGGGGCGGATTCAGGAATTTGGAAAAGGGGGAGGGGGGTGTGATATATGCAATGTTCTGGGGGTAATGAAAATGTTCACATTAAAATGTAAAAAAATAAATAGGGGGGCGGTCCCCCCCCCCTGCCCCTGAATCAGCAACTGACTGATGGGTACATATATATAGACAAATGCCAACGCCCATTGATACCGTCTTTGTTGTATTTGGCTTTGAGGGATACTGCCTGAGCCTCTATGAGTGAAATACATCAGAGCGGTATCAATGTAGTTGGCATTTGTGTTTATTTCTTTATTGAAAGCCATTTAATGAAGGAAAACCTACTTTTTCTTAGCCCATTGAATATGGCCACATTTTATTTAATGGGGGGCATAAAATACGCCTTCCAATGCTTAAGCATAGGAGATTTTGTATTTCCAAAAATTGAATATGTATATGGGTTATATCAGTCCATTTTCAGTCCGAGGGAGTAAAACTGTGAACGACAGCCATAATGGGTAAAAGTCACAGAATGTAATAGAATCTTCTGAAATCTTGCCACAAGTCAAGGAAAATCATGAGAATGGCATAATTTGAGAGACGCAATTGATGATTGTGAAATTTTACATCAATGAAATACTTTTCAAACTCAAACTCAAAGCCACGTATCATAATTTTCCCATTTTTGCATCAAAACAGCAGCCATTCTCAATCCCAATTAGTGGAAAAAGAGAACGGCTTAAATTCGGACATTCAGATTTCTCAGAAAATCTCACCATGGAATCATGCAATCGGTCAGTAACTATGATACGGGATCAAATTCGACCTTGAGGGTTCAATGTCCATACCACTCGCCAGGCTGCAATCGTACAGATTTGCTGGTTATGTATTTTGTGCCTCTACATGGGGTAAAAATCGACACGGGCGACACGGCGACACGGCCCTTTTAAAGATCGACACGGGCGACACGGCCCTTTTAAAAATCGACGGACCCAGCCGTTTTTATAAGGCCCTTGTATGTTCTATATGGGCTAAAAATCGACACGATGACACGGCCCTTTTGCTAAAAATCGACACGGTCAAAATTCTGGGGACCCATGTAGAGGCACTATTTTCCACCTACTTCAGTATCACACCAGTATGCAATTCATGCTGTTATTAGCAGGTGCTGCCTTCCTGCAAGGTATGCACTCAATGTAATGAATTCCTTACATAATAACTAGGCCAAATTAAAAAAAAGGTTTCAGGTAACATGGGAAGAAAGTCTGGCTCGGTAGGTCGGATTTCTTTTTTTTACTTTTTTTTTTACTTCCCCTCTAAAATTGATCCAAAAAAGTGTAGAAATGGGGAGATTTTTTTCCATAATTTTGTAAACCTAAAATTGACTCCAAAAAAGTATAAAAATATAGAAATTTCTTCAAATTTGCATAAAAAAACGTAGAGTCAGCCCTGTTTAGATAGGGTCGGTCGGGTGACCTGAAACAAACCTTTTTTTTGGCCCTATATAGTATGTGGGCATTAGATTAATGTTAATGTGTCGGTTACATTGGTGTTATGTAAGAGCAATACAGTGCATGTGTCCATTAGGCACAATACATATTACTATCGGAATGCACCTGAATTACACTAATAAATAGGGTCACTTATAAAAGTAGCTTATTCAAGTACTTTGATACCACCTGGATCTATGAGCTCCAATTCACAAACCTCTAATTTTAGTGAGCGATTATTGTACGTGCTACATATATCAGGGGCGTGGCAAGCAGTTTCAAAGTAGGGGGGACTGAGGGGGTATTTTGACCGTTTTTGGCCCCTCTTTACCTAACCTCTTTGGTTTGACCTTTTTTTGGGTTGGTCAAAGTGGGGGGGGGGGGCATGTGCCCCCTGTTCCCCCAGTTGCCACGCCCCTGTATATTGTCTCTTGTCAGCCCAAAAGCCCAGCGATGAACATACTGCAAATGAGCTTTTTCATTGAATTCATTCAACTTGGCTGGCACACTTAAATATATTCAAAACTTACAAAGTCATTGTATTAGAAACACAGGTTTTTGAGTTGCATCATACTCACATATCCATTTCTATTTTTATTCAAGTATCACCTCATTATATGATTGTTGACTGTTCGGTAGAAAATACATAACCAGCAAATCATAGTCACACATGGCCATGATCGGTGAACTTTGGTCATGACAAATTTGGTCAAGACTAAACCTGATCAAAGTTGGCCAATTTAGTTAAAACCAAGCCTGACCAAAGTTGGCCAATTGTAATGACAAACCCTTATAGTTTCAACAGAAAGACTTCTATCTTTCTGATTTCAATCTACCAAATTCGCCGACTTTGATTTGGTTTAGTTATGCCCAAATTTGCCAAATTTGGTCAGATTTGGTCATGACCAAATTCGCCAAGCCGTAAGGGAGTGATTATTTTTTAACAACAGGGGGGGTGTGTGTGGTGGGTTTGGGGGGGGGGGAAAGAATTTGGACCCCTTCCATAATTCAACCTGTTTTAAGCCAAAAAGCCCGTGCGTTACCATGCTTCAAAGGGCCTGCACGCGAGCCGATTTTTGGCCCTAAGGGGGGGGGGGGGGTAAAAAAATGCTGACCCCTCGACCAGGGGGGGGGGGTGTAAGAAATTTTGCGGGCTCCGCGTGGAAACCCACCATCCCCCCCCTGTTGTTAAAAAATGATCACTCCCAATAGCAGAATTGGTGAGGCTGGCAGGGAGTGAGCAGATGGCTGAGCTGAGGTCCGTATTAGAAACCACCTAATTTATTTAGCAACAACAGGTGGGAAGTAATTGGGACTGAATAAGGTTCGGTCAAGTGTGGCAGTATAGCTCTCTATCTGGTGCGGACTTGTTCCAGAGGCCGCTCTGTGTACACTGACACCAGCAATCTTGTGAGACCTGGTTCCGCTCTCGTTTTGTAGCCTGTTCCCCGGAAGGTATGGTGTGTGCGTGTCTGGTCACTGCCTAAGTCTCACGATAAATGGCGAGCACAGAACTAACATGACTGCCCTTACGGAGAAACCCGAGTCATCGCTATTAGTCAAGTAGATATGTAACATATGCAGACCAACATTGGCACTTCTGGCAGAAAGCATGAAAACTTGCCTATAGGGGTTTTTCAATGTGCTGAATCTGAATCTAAGTGGACACATCATTTTTGAAAAATGTTTCCACTTCAAAAATGACTTTGAAAATAAAAAGTTTTAAATAATTTATAAATTCCAGAGAAAAATCTGATAATTAGTTCTATAGATACTAGGAAAGGTTTGATATGGGAACAGACACTTAAAATGGTTTTTGCCCATGTAAAACTATTCCACACTTCACAATCAACAATATTTATATTCAACATTTGCATATTAAGCCCCTAATTTGCATATTATAATCAATTATGATGCGTTGCCAATGAAATGTCCAAACAATAGCAAGAAAACACATATTCTTCCTCATGTCTATCAAGTTCAGTCATTATATGGGCCAAGACCTTTAACATCATCACACTAAAATATATAATTGGTACTAAATTAATTCATAATTAGCATAATGTATGCAAAGATGACACATTACTGTATCTGCTGTGAATAAAAGTATAACACTGCAACACTAATGCCCTGGGTAATATGAGGTAACTAAACACAAGAAGCACCTTCTTCAAGTTCAGAAATAAGATTGACTATTTATATTCAACATTTGCATACTAAGTCCCTTATTTGCATATTATAATCAATTACGATGCTTTGCCAATGAAATGTCCAAATAATAGCAAGAAAACACATATTCTTCCTCGTGTCTATCAAGTTCAGTCCTTATATGGGCCTAGACCTTCAATATCATCACACCAATACTCATTATTGGTACAAAATGATTTCATAATTTGCATAATGTATGCAAAGATCAGGTCCGGGACTGCACCAAAAAAGTGGACAGCGCCACTCTTGACCCCGACCCTAGATCTGTGGATGGTGTGGTAGTGCTATTTCTAAACTGTGACTTAAAACCTAATTCCGATTTTTCTTCTTAAGGTCCTAAATTAGAAACCCTACCTAGTTTATAGTTTATCAAATGCTCTACAAGATGCAATTATTTATATTGCAAGAGGATTTCTGGTTATTGAGAAATCACACATTTTCTGTTCATGACTGCATGACTGACTACCAGGTCGAAGCAACTGCTGGGAGGATAGGATGCCCTGGGCTGGAAAGTGCGGCCTCATTCCTGAGGACGGTCTAACACCCCCCCCCCCCCCCGCCCGCAACACTCCCCCCCCTCCTGCCGCACAAACACGGCTCAACTGTCTGAGGGAAACCACTCACACACATATCACACATAGATTTGAGGAAGTGAGCGGGGGGGGGGGGGGGGTGTCAAACCCGGCGGGAGCTGCATAGCTATATGCTGCCGGCACAGGTCCATGTATCTCCCGCCGGGTTTGACACTCAAGCCCCCCCCCCCCCACTTCCTCAAATCTATGTGTGTGAGTGGTTTCCCTCAAAGAAGACAGTTGAGCCGTGTGTGTACGGCAGGACGGGGGGGGGGGGGGGGGGTGTTGCGGGCCTAGAAGTAAAGCTGAGAATAGAAGGGGAGGAGGGGGCAGGGCAGAGGCAGCAATGCCGGCTTGTGCAGCTACTTGTGTAGGGTGGGGTGGGGTGGGGTGGGGGGGGGGGGAGTGAGAAATGACGACGGGCCTAGAAGTAAAGCTGAGAATAGAAATGTGAGCAGGGTCATTTCTTGGCCGCGTCTCAGACCTGAAGATGACATATTACTGTAGCTGCTGTGAATAAAAGTATAACACTGCAACACTATTGCCCTGGGTAATAGAAGGGTTCTAAACACGAAAAACACTCTTTCCAAAAGTTGAGAAATAAGATTGACTATTTATATTCAACATTTGCATACTAAGCCTCTAATTTGCATATTATAATCAATTATGATGCTTTGCCGACAAAATGCCAAAATATTAGGAAGAAAACACACATTTTTCCTAATTTCAGTTTTTATCTGGGCCGAGACCTTCAATATCATTACAGCAATATTCAGTCTTGATATAAAATGTATTCCTTATTAGCATAATTAGCATAATGTATGCACAGATGACACATTACTGAATCTGCTGTGAATAAAAGAATAACTATTATCTTGGGTAATATGGAGGGGGGTTAAACACAAAAAACACCCTTTCCGACTAGACAAATAACCCTATGTCTGAAAGCTAGAAACAAAGTGGCCACCAGTGATTTCTGAGGAGAAAGTCTAAAACCCTATATATCGTCACCTTGGCTGAGAAAGGTTGTAAGTAGAAAACTATAGTTTTGAGATTATAGTCATTTTAAGAAATAAAGTGACACATAGCATGCTCTCATGTTTGTAATAAGAGGTGGTATATAACAATATTGATGTTTAATGTCATCCATGGTCACATGATTCTGATTAAGGCCAGTTGCAACCTTTCTCTATGGAGCTAGAAAGCAGAATATCCACTCAAATCTCATAGGAGAGAAGTCCTATCTGAGTACATTGGTCACTGAATCACTTGGTCATCCCCCCCCCCCCCCTACAGCAAGAACAATGCCTCGAGAGAATGCTCAAGCAATACCTACCCCCCCCCCCATATATTGCGCCTGAGGAATCCATTGAGCTCATTGATATGTTGCTAGGATAAGGGGTTCCTTAGCAACAACCATACTCATTATTAATTTCCTTGCAACACACATTTACTTTGTCCCTATACACCAGGTTCAACCATGCCTACCCCACTAAAGTGAATCTAAGGACTTGAATGGAGTTAATCATCTGTTGCAAAGGTTGTTGGTTGAATAACAACCACAATGCTTATTATTCATTTGTATAGTAATATAAGTTTACATGGTCCTTAGCTCAATTCAGATTATATCTACCCCCATAAAATGAAAGCAGATAGGAGGGAGGAGAATGGAACAAAGGAGGGAGAACATGGCACAGGAGGGAGGAGAATGGAACAAATGTACATTTTCATGTAATTTTCGACCAACATTCATGAGGACTTGAGATATTCTCAGATTTAGTGATTTCTCATTGTATATGACCTTCAAATAACCTTGACTCAAAGGCCACGGTCATCCATAATCAGCCATGGTATAGGATTCATAGGGGTGGATGTCTGGACCAAATTTGGTGTCTCTGCCATTGTTCAACTTCATCATAGGTCATTTTTTGTGTTGCCTATTAATATGTTGGTGCTTATAGCATATTATGAACCATTCCTCTTAACCCTTTATGGCCAAGCATCAACTATAGTTGATGCCATGGGAGACTGAGCATCAACTATAGTTGATGCCATGGGGGTGGAGCATCAACTATAGTCATGATGACTCTATGGGATTTAGCAACGGCTCGGCCCTGGGAAAGTTCCTGTGAAAATGTCCCGCCCCCCACAGCTGATCTATAAAGATTTGGCTGGCCTTAAAGGGTTAAATTATGACTTAAATAATTTGCCCCACCAATGGAAGACATGGGTACCTTTCTCCACTGACTTGTGGTAGATGTTGGTGTGCAGAAGCCAACATGACGTGTGCCCAAATGTGTAACTGCCGGATAGTGCAAGCAAGACTGAAAAGCATGACTCTTCCTATATGTGCATACATTATGCTAATTAGTCAGTGCATAATGCAATGGTATGTTCACATTGACTTAATATATATATATCCCAGGGAAATGGGGCATCTCACAAAGATGAATTCTAAAAGATTATTACAATCATAGGATCAACAAAGTCCACTTGATTCGAAATTTGTGGAAGATAATTATGCAAATTAGGACATTTACATGCAAGTACATAGTTATATGCATTATTCATCTGCAATCAGATTCTTTCCAGAAACAGTTAATGAAATTTAAAACTCTTGTCATTCAGTCTAAAGTAATGCTACTTGCTACTTGTCCCTAGTCAGATGATAATGTACTAGCCTTGTCTTTGGTTTTGTATAAATTATGCAAATTAGGAACACTAGTAAATATCAGAACATTGCATTTACATTAAAAAGAAACTGTCACCAGAAACCACATTCTAATTGAGAACTAAAAATGTTATGCATATGCCACATTCAATCATTTCACCTTTTACCTATCTAAAAGCATGTACCTAATCATAATATGCAAATTAGCACCTTAATATGCAAATTTATCATAGGAAAAGTGATGATTGGGATTCTTTTCAATAAATGTACATTGTAAACTATGCTTTTAGCTGCATTTTAGGCTTAATTATGTCTGTTTTGAATTGTTGGTATTTTCCTTGAAATAAAATATGGATTTTAATACTTTTTATTTTCAAAGTCATTTTTGAAGCGGAAACATTTTTCAAAAATGATGTGTCCACTTGGATTTGGATTCAGCACATTGAAAAACCCCTACAGGCAAGTTTTCATGCTTTCTGCCAGAAGTGCCAATGTCAAACACAAATCTACTAGACTATATAGGTTGGTAGAGGGATGAATTATCAACCAATGAGATAATTCCCTGCATTCAATGTATAGCAAGAGAAGGGTTACTTCCATGTATGCTAGTATACACACAGGCAAATATCAGCGTCAACCAATGTCGCCTAAAGCACTCATATATAAAAGTCAAACACTGCTGGACTGTAATAGATGGGTCAAGGGCCATTTTAGTGAGGGTCAGGCTATGGTGAACCTTCATCTAGAGCCTCTACTAACCCAAAATTGCTTGAGAGTCTAGCTATGCTGGATCCTCATGCTAGAGTCTCGCAATGCTGGACCCTGGGGAGAGTCTCTTTCAGCCTGCAAGAGTCCAGCATTGTCAGACTCTAGCATGAGGATCCAGCATAGCTAGACTCTCAAGCAATTTTTGGTGAGTAGAGGCTCTAGATAAAGGTCCAGCATAGCCTGACCCTCACTAGAATGTCCCTTGACCGATTTATTATAGTTCAGCAGTGCCTGACCCTTGTATGAGAGTGCTATTGGCGACATAGGTTGACGCTGATATTTCCCTGCGTGTAGCGGAGGACTAACCGAGTCATGTTTATAATCCCATTCATCAATTCTGATGTTCAGTTGTCTGAGATAAAAAACCAACCAAACCCCATATTTTCCTGAATACGACCAGTTTATTAACATTGCAGTCTGAGGCAGATTCAGTTATCCTCCGACCAAATAATCAACACTGATCGACCCTTTAATGACAGCGTAATGCCTTAATGCATCATGCCTTGGTCATCATGATGCATGGGAAAGAGACACTCCCTAAGAGATGGCATGATGCACTGAAGCAGCACTACACTGAAAATCCATAGATTGAAAGGGTTAGTCAGTACAGACTATCCTAGGTTGGTCATATGAGTGTTAGTCATAATGGCAAAGTTATATTCAAAAATGACTGTGGGGTCAGATAGTAGTGGCTAACCTAGGTTCATCATTGGTGTGTTGTATTTGTATACCACTAGTTGGAGCCACCTGTGATGACCACTCAGTGGCTCCCCCTGGAAATAAAAAGACTAAGGTGGGTTGGTCAGTACTGACCAACCTGACAATAATAACTGACCTATGTTGGTCATATAGGGAGCCAAAAAATGACTAACTAGGCTAGGCACTAGTGACTGAGAGGTTGGGCGTATAGGGAGCCTAGGAATATCAGTGCAGTGAGTTACTCACCAGGGCTGCATCGGTGCATGATAATGACAAATGTCATCTTTTAGTGACATGACATCCTTAAAGGGTTAAAACCTTCAGGGACTGGATAATGTCTCATGGTTCATGTTAAATTGTTGTCATTCTGATGCCAACATAGTACCTTCAAATGAATCATTACTGCATCATGATTACCATTTGGGAGTGTATCAACCATGTAAGGTTCACATGACGCATAAATTTGTGCTGCCCGGGTGAGTAACCTGCCAGAGTAGTATTCCTCAATTTCATAAATCAGTAAGAGTATTATTAAAGCGTTATTCTGTCATTAAACAGCTAAAAGATGATCCCAGAAAAGTTCACATTCAGCTGACTCGAACCCTCTGTCAACATTTTAAGTGGCTGGAAATGCGGAGAAAGCGTTCAAAACCTCCTCATGATTACCACGTAATGAATTGATTTGAAATTAATCCGATGAGTGATCGCTTTCTGTTTTTGGCAGCGACTACCAAAAATAACCCAGGACTCAATCATGACTGGGGTTACCATGGATATCTGATTACTGTTTACTGCGGTAGCCCCATAACCCAGGCTGTCACTGCGAGAGGTAGGGTAGCATCATTAACCCTTAATGCATGGAATAATGCCTAAAAGCATGATGCCCTTGGTCGTAATAATGCATGAATGCAGCCCTGGTGAGCAACTCACAAGGGGTTCGATGAAGCATCATGCCGACCCTATGAGGTTGAAACACTCCCATAGGGTTGGCATGATGCTTGACTGCAGCTCTGGCAAGTTACTCGCCAGGGCTGCATTCATTAATCACACCTTTGGACGTCATGGTGCATGAATGCAGATCTGGTGAGTTGCTCGCCAGGGCTGCATTCATGCATCATGACGACCAATGGCATGATGTATAAAAGAAAGGCATGATGCCGTCCTTAAAGAGTTGATAATCCTGTAAACCACACTGTCAAATGTATCTGTTTACTGTTCCCTGTAGGTAGCCCATAGCCCATGCTGTCACAACCAGGGGGAGGGGGCATCATAAAGCCACATAGCAGAGGTGTAGAAAGCAAAGCATATTCTTTGGCTCCCTACACGACCAATTTCTCAGTCACTAGTGCCTAACTTAGTTAGTCATTTTTTGGCTCCCTATACGACCAACCTAGGTTAGTTAATATCGTCAGTTTGGTCAGTACTGACCAACTCACCTTAGCCTCTCTATTTAGGCAAAGTCCCTTTGGGTAAGGTAAAAGTCATATATGTTGTTTTGCCTCAATAGCACATAGTCATGCCTGACCAATATCCTTATGACTAAACTTAGAAAGCCACTACAGACAAAGGGCAGGGGCATTTAGATTGTCTGTGCACACAGTAGAGGCATACACTGATATTCCTAGGCTCCCTATACGACCAGTCACTAGTGCCTAACCTAGTTAGTCATTTTTTGGCTCCCTATACGACCAACCTAGGTAAGTTATTATTGTCAGGTTGGTCAGTACTGACCAACCCACCTTAGTCTTTTTATTTCCAGGGGGAGCCACTGAGTGGTCATCACAGGTGGCACCAACTAGTGGTATACAAATACAACACACCAATGATGAAGCTAGGTTAGCCACTACTGACTGACCCCTTGGTCACTTTTGGATATAACTTTGCCATTGTGACTAACACTCATATGACCAACCTAGGATAGCCTGTACTGACTAGCCCTTTCAACCTAGTCAGTACAATGCTGGACTCTTGCAGGCTGAAAGAGACTCTCCCCAGGGTCCAGCATTGCAAGACTCTAGCATGAGGATCCAGCATAGCTAGACTCTCAAGCAATTTTGGGTTAGTAGAGGCTCTAGATGAAGGTTCAGCATAGCCTGACCCTCACTAGAATGGCCCTTGACCCATTTATCATAGTCCAGCAGTGCCTGACCCTTGTATGAGAGCGCTATTGGCGACATAGGTTGACGCTGATATTTGCCTGTGTGTAGCGGAGGGCTAACCGAGTCATGTTTATAATCCCATTCATCAATTCTGATGTTCAGCTGTCTGAGATTAAAAACCAACCAAACCCGATATTTTCCTAAATACGACCAGTTTATTAACATTGCAGTCTGAGGCAGATTCAGTTATCTTCCGACAAAATAACTAACACTGATTGACCCTCCAAGGACAGCATAGCCCTAGTTCGTCATGATGCATGAATGCAGCCCTTGCAAGTAACTCGCCAGTGCTGCATTCAAGCATCATGCCCACCCTATGGGATTGTTACACTCTCTAAGGGCTGGTACGATGCACTGATGCAGCCCTGGTGGTTTATTCGCTAGGGCTGCATCAGTGCATAATGACAAGAAATGTCATCTTTTAGTGACATGACATCCTTAAAGGGTTAAAACCTTCAGGGACTGGATAATGCCTCATGGTTCATGCTAATTTGTTGTGCTTCTGATGCTAACATTGTACCTTCAAATGAATCATTACTGCATCATGATTACCATTTGGGAGTGTATCAACCATGTAAGGTTCACATGACGCATAAATTTGTGTTGCCCGGGTGAGTAACCTGCCATAGTAGTATTCCTCAATTTCATAAATCCGTAAGAGTATTATTAAAGCGTTATTCTGTCATTAAACAGCTAAAAGATGATCCCAGAAAAGTTCAGATTCAGCTGACCCAAACCCTCTGTCAACATTTTAAGTGGCTGGAAATGCGGAGAAAGCGTTCAAAAACTCCTCATGATTACCACGTAATGAATTGATTTGAAATTAATCTGATGAGTGATCGCTTTTTGTTTTTGCCAGCGACTACCGAAAATAACCCAGGACTCAATCATGACTGGGGTTACCATGGATATCTGATTACTGTTTACTGTGGTAGCCCCATAACCCAGGCTGTCACTGCGAGAGGTAGGATAGCATCATAAACCCTTCAAGGATGGCATAATGTCGTTCACCAGGGCTGCGATCAAGCATCACGCCTACACTCCCAAAGGGTCAGTATGATGCACCAATGCAGCACTGGCCAGTTACTCGCCGGAGCTGCATTGATGCATCATGAAGACAAAAGTCATGTATTGGCAACACCTGTCCTTAAAGGGTTAAAGCATCATGACGACCAAGGGCATGAATGCAGTCCTGGTTGGTAAATCACCAGGGTTGTGATCAAGCATAAGGCATGATGCACTGATGCAACACCGGCGGGTAACCGGCGGGTTACATGCATCATGACGACCAAGGGCAGGATGCATTAAGGCATTATTCCGTCCTTAAAGAGTAATAACCCAGTAATCCACACTGTTAAAGCTATCTGTTTACTGTTCCCTGTAGGTAGCCCATAGCCCATGCTGTCACTACCAGTGGAAGGGCGGCATCATAAATCCACACTGATATTCTTTGGCTCCCTATACAACCAATCTCTCTGTCACTATAGTGCCCAACCAAGTTAGTTAATAACTTGGCTCCCTATACGACCAACCTAGGTTAGTTAATATTGTCAGGTTGGTCAGTACTGACGAACTTACCTTAGTCTTTCCATTTTAGGCTAGGTTCTTCTGAGTAAGGTAAAAGTCATATGTTGTTTTGCCTCAGTCATTCTTAAAAACACTGTAAAAAGTTACTGTATTTAAACAGCACAATGTACTGTACATCCACAGCACTTCTTGCTGTAGTTGGTATTACAGTACTATTTGCTGTATAATAACAGCATTATGTACTGTAAATTGGGTCTTCAGCAATGTTGTTACATTTACAGTAGAAGTTGCTGTACATGTACAGCAAGTCAGTTTCTGTACACCTACATCAGAATCAACTGGAAGAAAAGTTGCCAGCAACTTTTGCTGTAGGTGTACAGTACTTACTTTTTACAGCGTAGCACATACTAAGGGCCCAGGCATTTAGATTATTTGTGCACACAGCAGAGGTGAAGGAAGCAAATCTTCATTGTGGGGGCCCACTCCAACCAGATTTATGTGTAGGCTTTTATGCACGATAGCTCATATGCAACCTTACATTGGGAAAGAAATAGAAAAGCCGAGAAGTACAGAAAAGTAATATTTGAGCCTAATTTAATTCTGATGAGGGTCCCAGACCCTTACGCCACACTTTTCCCTTGAAAGGAGAGGTAAGGTTGTGAATTATGTGCAGACCACCAAACTGACAGTAGCGTTGCTCCAGAGGGGTCAAAAGCGTCCTGGCGACTTTGGCCGTTTTGGAGGCGACTTTCGACCTAATGCAATAATAAAAGTGACCTGGTGACTTTTAGATAAAATTGACAGTACTTAAGGGGGTCCAAAAAAGCGACTTTGTGACCTTGACCCCTTACTTTCGGCGACTTCCTGACCTCAGTGGGGGACCCCTCTGCACCCCCAGTAGTGTACAGTATTAGGCTGGCAGCATCACTATTATAGTTTTATACAGCTACATTTTTTGCACTCAGTAAGATTTAGAAAGTGAAGAGAAATCAGATACAGCCACTTTATAGTAAGACAGGAGCTCCTATGTTTGGCGCGTCCCGCCCCTATACCCCCGGCGCTTATTCAAGACCAGTGCTCTGTCAAGACCAGGCGCTTTATCGAGACCGTACGGTAAGACAGGAAGTCCTATGTTTGGCGCGTCCCGCCCACACACGTAGACTCAGAGTGCAGCACACGGTCTGCTAACAGGTGCCTGCCAACCGCTGCCTGCCAAGCTGCCAACTGAAGCCTGCCAAGTGACTGTATCACGCACCTGCCTGCCAAGTGCTAAGGCTTCCCGTCCTCTCCACTAGAGGGCTCTGTCTGTCGTGCAGGGATAAACCTTTGAGGATAGCAGAGTGCTTTAATGCACTGTGCCCTTGGTTGTCATGATGCATGAATGCAGCCCTGGTGAGTAACTCGCCAGCGCTGCATTCAAGTATCATGCGGACCCTACGGGCTGATACACTCCTGCATCAGAGGAATGATGCAGAAATGCAGCCTTGGCGAGTTATTCACCAGGGCTTGGCGAGTTATTCACCAGGGCTGCATTCATTTTTGTTAATGATGAAAGGTATAATGCATTAATGGACTAGACAGCGGAAACTGACATGTCTCCCAGATGTGAATGGCTATATATTGTATCTAGGTCGGGTAATTGTCTATGTACTGCTTTCTTAGAATTCCTCAAGTGAATGTTTCTATATAAAGATTGATCTAGGAGACTGTGGCTAATTTGGAATTTAACATGAATTCTTTAGATGTGAATTTCAATGGACATTTGCATCTGCCCTCTAAGTAAATAACTACCTGGTAAGCTTTGGTAAAATATATGAGGTATGAATTGTGCTTTTAGCTGACATATAAAGATTGATCTAGGAGAACATGGCTAATTTGGAATTTTACATGAATTCTTTGCATAAATATGTGATTTACATCGGATATCTTCAACTGCCCTCTAAGTAAATAAATACCCTGAAAGCTGGGGTCAAGATAAGCGAGAATATGAGGGATGAATTGGGCCTCTATGTGACATAACTTGCAATAGAAGAAACAGGTTCAACTTTGAAATTAATTCTTAATCGTCGTGACTGTTGTATGAATTCAGGGGATGAAATCAGAATTAACCAACTGCATCAGCTGACGAATTGTCCCTCTTTAACTAAAGAACACCCAAGCAGATGGCAAAGCCGTCCATAGCAACCAAAAATAACATGTTGCAAAACAAATACACACTTTTTTCACTCCCAGTATTATCTCATTCATCTTAAGCCACCTGCAATCATTCAGTGATTCACTAATTATTGGCGCCTTTTTAGGACATTTCTTTTGGGACCAGTTCTTTAAGATCGACATATTACTTTATCGCGTTATGTCATTTCTGTTCATGATAGATGAATGCAACCCTGTTGGGTCTATTTACTAGTGTTGCGTTCATGCATCATTCCAATCCTACAGGGTTCAGTCTATGGTCAACCAGGGACATATCTTATGCATCTCTTACATCAGCCTGTTATGTAACCTACACTGGGCCCCTGTACCTCTCCTTTTCTCAGTGTCCTGGTCACCATAGACGCTCTCGGTGTCAGGATTCTTTACCCAGCTCAAGTAAATTCTCTTACTGGTTGGCAGGGGACTGGGTTGATAATAGAAAGGTTGGCATGATGGATGGATGCAGCCATGGCGAGTAGCCCCATTATGCCTACACTGATACAGTTGACCCTTACTTCCTCAAACCTTCACTCCCTGGAATTCCTCAGTTCCTCATACAGAAGCCCTGCAACTGGCCTTATATATATATGCCATTATTTTTGCACTTATTTATTCTAATAACTTGCTTTCTCAGATTTTTTTTTCTTGCACCTTCCAACTGCGAGGAAGTGAGATCTGATTGTACACCATAATGCCTAACGGCATACCGCCATGTGGCATTTAAAAGGTTAATTTAATATCCGCCTTTCCTGGTTTAAAATTTGCAGTTCAAAGTGTGAAGTGTCACGTTATCAGTGGTTATCGCCTCTTCTGACCTTTTCTTTTTACAGCGAATATGAGGAAATATCTTTGTCAATCAGGTGCCTTTCAGCCTCATGATGTGTTATTAAAGCATCACTTGTCATGCCGATAAATGGCTTCCTTGCTGCTGAATACGGCATCAACGCTTAACCCTTTGTATACTGCATGACTGTATGCACGGGATAGCTGTCCCAGATGAGAGGACAAGCGTTTAGAGCGTTATCTTAATATTTATCAGACTATTAAGATGATCTTGTTTGTCTTAACTTTAATGGGGGGCCCTGCCTCCCAACCCCCGTTTTTTCTTCTTTTTCTCCTATTTCAATTCTATCTTAAACTATCTTAATCTCATCTTAAGACTTTTCTTGGACTATCTTAAAAGTATTTTTTGTATGGCTTTTCTTGTAAGCTGAATATACTGACGGTGCCTCAATACAAAACACAGCTGCCCCAAAATAAGACACTGAATTAAGATATTAAGATTTAAGATAAAGATAACGCTCTAAACGTTTGTCCTCTCATCTGGGAGAGCTATCCCGTATTTGCCTGTAGGATGCCTCAAGGCTTTATGCTTTTGTAATAAACGATACTTTGTCTCTTTATGATATTGGTAGAGTATCAATTAAAGAACAAAGTCGACACAGTTCGGATCAAGTGTTACAGGTTGCAAATCGGGTTTATTCAGAAAACCTAGACAAGCAGTATCTATGTGTGCGAACTCCCTATAGAGTTCGGAACGGGTCAGTAGGCGAATCAGCCGTAATGATCACGGGGTCTCCTTACCAGCGTGGCTCAGAGTAACCGACGAGTACCTCCAGATGCTGGGTATATATAGGCAGCCAGCCTGCGCGCGCACACGCAGACCGGAAGCCTATAGCGACCTCTGTCCATACCCCAAGCCCGGGGTAGGTGCTGCCACCTACCGTCGGACTGAAGGGTTCGGACTGAGCTCGCAACACAACATCCAACAGCACTCGTCATATAACATACCCGTATAACCCTAGCCCCTACACTACCCCCTACCAGATAATAACCGGGAGGTAAAAAAAATTAATTAAGGTTAAAGTCCGAAAACACTTCGGACTGGCATTATCTTATAAATACCACCTTAGGGGTTTATTAAAGTTATACCTTACAAACAATATGACGTATACTGTTGAACACAAAAAGGTATTAATTACACACATTTCTACATATATAGACCGTAATGACAATTACGCCCCATTCCCTAGGATAGATGGAGTTAATCTATACATATAGTATACAAACACTTGAAAAAGTACAATATCACAGTAAAAAAATTTCGTCCCTTCAGGACCCCGAGATAATTAAACTCGTAACGAATAATACTTATCAGTGATAAACAATATCACTTCTTTTAAAGTTTTAAAGACATATTAAAGTATTATTACAAAAAGACATCATACGTGGTTTTGTAGCGAAGATCCGGATCCTCTGTTGATGGTGTTGCATTCCGCCCGGCTTTCAGAACCTACTTCGTTCAGCTCTTACTCACCGGAACGAGAAAGTTCATAGCTCATGCTCGGGAGCTTTTTAGGTGATAAATAGAGAAAAAAAATAGTCCTGCCTCCAGGCGATCTTCGGACTTATAATTAGGAGCACTCGGTCCTGATATCCAGAGTTTATACAAAAAACATCGTGTATCGGATCCATGTTGGTAAAGTGCTCCAGTCCCGAGTTCAGCGTCCCCTCCGGATCTCCTTGTCCTCCTCCGTCAGTACCACCTGGCAGACTGGATCCTTGCGTAGCCAGCCTGCCGCGTTCCTCTGTCCGGACACTCCTAAACCCTTTCTAAGGGTTTTGCTTGTAGGGTTGATATACTTAGAATACCCCCCCTTTCTCCTAATCGGCTCCTAGAATAGGATAATCCTATCCGGAGTCCGACTCGTCCTCGGAACCGGGTTTAGCCGGCTCCTCCTCCTCCTCAGAGTCCGACGCAGCTTCCGCCAGAGTCAGCTCCTGGAGCCAGAGCTCGATTTGAGCCCGAGTTCCATCCCACTCGTGCATTTCATGCGCGAAGCAGTCTCGGAACCGACGACGTTCGTGGTCCAGCTTTTCCTCGGCGTTCTTAACTGCCAACTTTTGCTTCTTCCTTTCGGTTTTAGCAGCACATCGTTCAGTCCGAGCGTTTTCACGCTCTTCCTGTACGGACTCCGTAGCCGCTGCCTTCTGGGTAGGGACCTCCCTCTGATGGAGATGATGCACCGTGTTTAAGGACAACATCGCCACCTCCTGACTCAGGCCAGCAAGCAACCGATGAAAGTTGTCTTGCCATTGACCGAAGGCCTCCTGTCCGGCTTCATAGGAAGTGAAGTCGGCGGGAGGGAACGAAGGAGGGCTCTTCAGTCGCAAGACTAGACGCCCCTCCTCTGCGGTCTCGGGTGGGAGATCCGGGGTCTGAGCTGGCTTCGGCGTTTTCTTTGCTGGAGCCTTCGTCTTACCGGTCTGGGTTAGAGTCTGCGACTCATCACCCGGAACCATCTCATTTTCGGGGAACTCCTCTGCGAAGGACCCCATCGTGCTGGAGTTCGGATCCTCCGGAACAGACCGAGGTGGCCTGCCCTGGGGACCCTTCTTCCAGTCGGTCGTATGAGAGGTGAATGCCGGCCCTTTATAGCCCGGATCCGCCTTCTCCATAACAGATTTCCTTTCATCCGTTTTGGCCTTTTTAGAGTCGGCCTGCTCCGAAGACCCACTAGGTCTCTTCTGAGCGCGCCGCACCTTTCGCGTGCTGGTATGCTTCTGGTACTCCTCGAATTCATCGAAGAGCTCACCTTCCGGAACCCGGTTGTAGTTGCCGTCCGGGTTTACCTTGTAAAAGACCCGGACCTTTCCTCTCTCGTTGGTGCCAAAATCCACCTCGAGATTCTCATTTCGGCCCACTACGGGAGGGAAATGGGAGTAGACTTCCTGATGGGCTGTCTGGATGCGTTCCGCCGCGACCTCCAGAGCCAAGCCGTGCTGCTTAGCAAGATGCCTGATGATATCGGCTCTAGTGTAGAACCAGCCACCATTCGGACAACCCTTGCTCTGCTTTGTACCCACACTCAAGCAGTCATACCGCATGTAGTGACGCAAATGAAAGCGGGTAATATGCCTTGCGTACCGAACCTTGCTAGGCCAAGTTCGGGGCGTTTCCAGTGTCTCGTCGACGTTCAGACAAGGCTCAAAGGGGCACTTGCTAAATGGATGCCATCTAGCCATAGCCCATGCTAACTTAGCTTTCTGGAAAGGCGAATGGTATTTGGTACTACCATTTCGGACCTTGTCCAGGAGCTCAAAGTGGTACAACTGTACCGACTTATCGAGTGGATCCGTCTTAATCCACTCCTCGTCATCAGAGAGACCGTCAGGACTCACCTCCTCCGGAATGTGTGAGGCCCGCTTGTCCTTGACGCAGTCGTTCACACACATGGGTTTAAAATACTTAAACCCACTTGCAGCATTGGCTCGGAGTGCATTCCGGACCAGAACCTGAAGTTCGTCGTCCGGGATTGTATTTTCATCCAATCCCTTCAGAACCGCTTCTACCTCCTCGTCGGATCGACCCCCCTTCCGAGAGGTTACCTTGATGGTCTCTCGTAGGTATTGGTCCCTCCGCTTGGCCTTTTCCATGCGACTAGTGTCTGCAGACCTAGCCGCGGCCGTGTTCTGTTGGATCATTTCATCCTCCAGAGTGGCATCCAGAATGGACTCTTTGGTCTTCTGTTCCATACTCCGAGCCAGCTTCATTGCTGGCGTCAGATGTCTCCTCTTCTCCCGCCGGTTATGCACGGTCTTGAATTCCGCTACAGTTTGCAGGTCGTACTCCAAGGCCGCGATAAGTTCGGGACGTCCCTCGGTCTCAGCAACTAAGCGAGCTGTCTCTGACTGTTTGCTGAGATCGTTCATGGCCGCCGTTAGGCGATCTGGGAACCAAGCCGGGAACCTGGCAGACAACGCGTCCAGCCCCCGGAAGGTTCGCATTTGGATCAGATCGAAGGATCTGACCTCTGTGGCGCTCATCTGATCGATGATAGCACCTCGGAGCAGGGATGGGACGTCGGCGTCCTCCTTCTCCCATGCGTCATGCTGATGTGGAGCGAGAATTTGCACCCCCGATCCAGGTGGACCACCACCTGCAGCCTGGTCCAGTTTCCCGGCTTCCTCCGAAATATCCATGGTATTGGATGGTTCCAGAGCAGGCTCGGTAGACTGCGGAGGAGTATCCACTCGGACGGGTACCTCTTTTGGAGGAGGTAACTCCACCCGAACGGGTACCTCCTTTCTTGGCTCCAGGGGAGTCGGGAGGTTGAAGGTGATGCTAGACAGCACATCCTGCACTACCTGGACCGTATGGGCTGCGGATGATGTATCCATAGCTTCCTCGGTCCGAGGTGCCTCGGGAGGAACTACCGTTTTCGGACGGGCTCCCCCATGTCCCTTAGTACCAGCCATCGCAGCGGCTGTAGCAGCTACTGCTGAGCTGTTGTCCAGCCCTCGCGAGAAGGACAACACGTCAACGGCTGGGGTCGGAGCAGCTGTGGTTACAACTGCCTTCCCACTACCTTTCCCCTTGGCAGGGATCGGTAGGTTGGACTTACTGGGACCCGGAGTCTTGACAGTTTTAGTGCTGTCGGACGTCGGCCCCTTCCCCGGCTGGTCCTTAGCACCAGGCTTCGGATCAGCTTTCTTTTGACCCTTAGGCACCTTCGCAGTAGGAGCCTTGGGGTCAACCGTCTTCGGATCCTTGGAGGCCGCTGCAGTGGCAGCCTTAGAACCCGGCTTCTTCGTACTCGCAGTACTTTCCTTCTTCGGAGCGGGCTTTTTAGGCTCGTCCTTTCCCGGAGGCTTCTTCCCCACACCAGTGTGTTTGATAGCCTTAGTACTAGCCTTAGTATCGGCCGACTTGGACCGATCTCGGGTAGCACCCTTCCCACCGCGCGTCCTCGGACGTGAAGTGTCGGAATCACTCCCACTCCCCATAGACAGTTTGCGAGCAACCGTCTTCTGGAGGTTTGGTGATATGCTGAGACTGCATATCCGGGAGGGACGTACAGTCGTCTCGGAAGGATCCGCCGCTACCTGGGTGTAGGCGAGTCCTTGCAGCACTCCGGAGTCCTCGCTGCCGTCCGGCGACGGGGACTTTCGGATCGGGGACACGGCCGGATCTACACGGAGATCCGCTAGTGTCTGACTCAACTCATCACCACTAGGGCTCTGAGCATCCATTGCCTCCTCGGTGGCGGATGCCACCTCGGAGTGTCCGGTGAGTTCGGATTGACGGAGCTGTTGCTCGGCCATCCTCACTACGGCAAAGTGTCTTTCGACGGGAGTTTTGACGGGGAAAACACTAGTTCCCCGTCTCCCTCTTTGTCTCAGACGCACCAGGAAAGAGTACTCACTGCTTACAACTCTTTTACTGACTTTTCTCCTCTTCTAGCCGTCCAAAACACCAACTTCCACGCTGCCGACCAACACCGCTATTGACCGGGGCGAGCCCAAAATCAATATGGCGTTCCCTCGCTTTTGTTTTTAAAACAAAGCGCATGCGCAGCGTCTCGCGTGATTGGACGCGATCCCGTTACCCGGTGTGACCCAATTACTGTTTAATCAGGTCACGACCTTTCCCGCCCGCAGCTCGGGCTCGGGGGATCACACTGCTACGTAGGCGGCTCACAAAAGTCAAAATATACTTCGAATAAAGAGCTCATCAGGAGTATTAGTGGATATTTATGGGAAATCGAAGATTACCCCACCGGATTATCCGTCCACCACCCTCGGGGAGCACTCTTACATTCTTTTCCTCTTGACTCTGAGCGCCCCTGTTGGTAACATACATATAACATATAGAACAACACAGGACACCACACTCGTTGTGTAAACAAGCTAGGTTACAGCCCCTCTAGCCACCAGCCTTGGGCTTCGCCGAACGGGTTTCCCGTCCACCTCTCGTAACCTGGCCGAAGGACACTCGTTCTTAACTAAAACTCCAGCCTTGATTTTAGTTTTCCGTGCCCTTCTTCCTTCGCCTGCCGAGACTTTCTTTTTCACGGTCTTCCGGAGCTTCTTTCGTACCACTCTCTTAGGGGTATCCACTGACACCCCTTCCAAAGGTACAAATTTAGCCTCCGAAGTTCCCTCCTCCACCTCCGTTTCCGGGGTGAGCTCCCTTCCAGCCCAAGCACGCAACCGAGCCACATGGCTCGTCCGGATGCGTCCTGCTTCGGACTGAATCAACACAGTCGTTTGACTGATATATTTAACCACAGTGTGCGGTCCATCCCAGTTATTCGCCAGCTTGACGTTGCAGAGCGGTTCGTGTAGGCGGATCACTCTATCCCCCACTACGAATCGTCGCAACTTCAATCCGGTGTCGTAACCCACCTTCTGCCAATTCGCAGCTTTGAGCAAATGAGCCCTAACTGTTTCGTAGGCAAATTTGAACCTCTCTCGTAGAGATTCCACAAACAGCACCGTACATGGTGCTTCCGGACTGATCCCTACCACCCCGAATACTAAATCCGCCGGCATGATCAAGTCCTCTCCGAACACCAAGAGGTTCGGTGTGCAATTTGTCGAAGTGTGGACCATTTAGTCTCGGAAGGCACCACAAATTCGCATCGATCATCCCAATCATCCATATGGGAGTTCACTAATGGCTTCAAAACCTGGATCAAGGTCCGATTGAACCGCTCCACCTGCCCGTCGGACTGTGGCCGGTACGGATTGGTCCGAGTTTTGCATATAGCCAACTGATGGCACATAGCTGTCCATAGTTTGGACTCAAATTCTCTCCCTTGATCGCTATGTAACATCAAAGGAGCCCCCAGATGGAGGATCCACCCCTTCACCAATGCTTCCGCACAAGTAGCAGCGGTATGATCCTCGAGTGGGTACACTCGGTTGTATTTCGTATAGTAGTCCGAGACCACCATCATACACGTATTACCTTTTGGAGTGGGTTTAACTCCACTGATAATGTCCACAGCTATTCGAGCAAATCTCACTCCGAATAGCTCTTGTTGCAGTGGCAATTTTCCTAATCCAGGACCAGGTTTGCCTAAACAACAGGCCGGACAGGTCTCGATCCACCTTAAAAGGTCGCCTGACATGCCGGGCCAGTAGTATCTCCGACTCAGCCTTTCCAACGAGCGTTTCTTTCCGAAATGCCCACTAGTGGAATGGCCGTGGCAGTAGTACAGGATGTCTTTCCTCATAGCAGCAGGGATTACCATTTGTAACACCCTCCGCTTTCCGGGACAAGTCTTCCACCTGCACAACAACGAGTCTCGGACCTCCAGTTCGTGGAACTGAGCCAAGAAACGTCGCATTTCACGGTTTTCCGGTGATATTTCGGGTCTCACTGGACAGACCCCAGTAGGGACAAGCTCCCTCAGTCGTGCTATGGTAGGATCGGCCATCTGGTACGTCCTTATAGTGTCGGTGGACCAATCCAACAGGTTTTGCAACAACCCATCATAAGGCAAACGCACACTCGCTACCACAGCATTGTGAGCACCACAATCCCCACACTCCGGACGCACACAACGGCGTACCGGACGTCTACTCAGGCAGTCAGCATTAATATGCTTCGTGCCTGCTCGGTGCTGGATATGAGAGTTTTCCAGTCCGAACTCGCTGAGGTGATTCAACCACCGACCAATCATTCCCTCGGCGTCCTTAAAATTAAGGAGCCACCTCAAGGCTGAATGATCGGTACGGAGTGTGAAATTTCCTCCATATAAGAAGTGCCGAAACTTCTTCGTGTACACCACTACTGCGAGCAGCTCTCGCTTGGTAGTACAGTAATTTCTCTGTGCCTTGATCATACTGTTACTAGCGAACGCCAGCGGGACCTCTACTCCGTCCTGGATTTGGGACAATGCGGCCCCGATGCTCTCATTGCTCGCATCAGTGTCAAGGATGAAATGCCCCTTCTCCGTAGGGTATCTCAGCACCGGGGTGGTTCGGAACAACGCCTTAATCTCTTTGAAGGCTTCATTCTGTTCCATCCCCCATGGGAAGGGTTCTTTTTTTCTCCCCGGAGTCCAATGGCTCAACCGTTGTAATGGCTGAGACACCCTAGAGAATCCGGGGATGAAGTCCCTGTAATAGGAACAGAACCCTAAAAAGGATCTGATATCCTTTGGTCCTTTTGGAACTTCCCAAGTCTCCACAGTCTCCAATTTAGCCGGATCAGCCTGCACACCCTCGGTGGAGATGATCCGGCCCAAATAGACCATGGACTTCCGAAAAAGTTCACATTTCTTCGGCTTTAATGTCAAGCCATTGGACCGAATTCGTTCCAAAACCTCTCCGAGGTTCAACGCACACTCTTCAAAAGTCTTGCCAAAGACAATGACATCATCCAAGTATACCAAACATTTGCGCCACAACAGATCACTCAGAAGAGTTTCCATCATAGCCTCAAAAGTGGCCGGGGCGTTGCACAACCTGAAGGGCATCAGCTCAAACTGATACAGTCCAATGTGACTTGTAAAAGCCGTTTTCTCTTTATCCTCCTCCTTCATCCCGATCTGCCAATATCCGGACTGCAAATCAAGGGTGCAGAACCATTGGTTCCCACCCAAAGAGTCCAGAGTCTCATCAATCCGGGGGAGAGGATATGCATTTTTCTTGGTTACCCCATTCAGGCGCCTATAGTCGATACAAAATCGGATAGACCCGTCCTTCTTAGTAACCATCTGGACCGGGCTGGACCAGGGGCTAGTGCTAGGCACGATCACCTTCTGTTCCAACATGGTCTTCACTTGTTCCTCTACCACCGCTTTCTTACCCAAAGGCAAGCGTCGGTAAGGCATCTTGAAAGGCTGTGCATCACCCGTATTGATAGAATGCAACACTTTGTCGGTTCGGCCCAAAGGCTCCCCCTCCACCTGCCATGCATCCTGATACTTCACTACCAGCCTCCTTAGGGAGTCGAGATCCCTCCGATCCGTCAAATCCGTTTCGGAGATCATTTTCTCAAGTCCCTCACTCAGAGCGGTCGGAGAAGGGTCACCCTTCATGCTCACCTGTCCAGCAGGCATCACTGCCTCACTGGTGAACACCTTCCCCAGTATTGTATCTTTCCTTAGATACTTCGGTTCCAACCCGGGGTTAGAAACCGGCACTACGGTCCAAGCACCATCACCCACTAGGGTGTCCATGCCCGTCAAACCGATACTACCCAACATGGCCACATCCGGCTCCACAACTGCCTCTTCCTCTCTCCTAAGCCCCTTGCTTCGGACCAGCACGTCACACGTCTGTCCGGGAGGAATCTTTACAGTTTGGACCACCGTTGCCACTGTCGACACTTGTCGGAGCACACATTGCTCTACCGCACGGTACGGGTGCTCTATCAGGAGTACCCCTGTACCCGGATTCAGGACCGCGTCATACAACGCCGAAAAATCCAATCCGAGTATACCGTCGTCTGCAATATCCGCAATGGTGGGAGAAGCCACATACTCCTTCCCTCCAATTCGGAGCGGTATGAACGCGCGCCCATACGTCTGCATACTTGACCCATCGGCCGAACAGGCGTTTACCCTCGTTTTGAAGTTATCACGACTATCCGGCATAAGAGCATAGAAGTTAGAGGAGATAAAGGAGTGGCTAGCTCCCGTATCTACTAAAAATTCGCCCGCTCTACCGGCCACAGTAACAGACACATACCACCGCCTCCCCCCCAGCGGAGACGGGTTTACAGTAAAGCGTTTAAAATCCTTCGGAGCAGCCAAATCAAGGCCATGTTTCTTCAAATGGTCGAAACATGGATGATCCGGGGAAAGCTGGGTACTCCCTACCCACACGGTGTCTGTGACAGCCGCAACTTCCTCGTTCCTATCCGTAATGGGCCTCCCTGCCTCATTGCCGGGCAACTGTTGGACTGGAATGTTAACCAGGCCGGCATCCGAGCCCCTCAAGCTCGAAGCCACCCCTGATTCCCTTCCTGCCTTCGGAATTTCACTAGGCTCTACCTCTCTGGTATGTTGGCGTACATCATATACAGGGGTCGTCCGCTCGCCTTCTCGGACCACCCCCTCTAGTTTCCCTCCTTTCCGGGAACTTTCGGAGCCGGAGCCGTACACTCCGCAGCAAAGTGACCGATCTCCAGGCACCTATAGCACTTGGCGGTCCGCTGATTGATCTTCCTCCGGTTGGGCTGTGTAGCCCCCTGAATGGAAGTCGTCATCTTCTCAAACAGCGATGTGAAAAACGCTGCGTCCATTATCGGAGCTTTCGGGTCCGATGATTCCTTCTTCGGAGGAGGGTTTCCACCCCCTTCCGGCTTCCTATTTTTCCACGGCGTTTTAGAGGAATTTCCATTCCTCTTAAACTGAGCTGCAGAAGCTATCGCTCCCTCTTCCTCACTGCCCGAACCATCAGACTGCTCCGGAGAACACTCTATAATGGCCGAGGCCCGGGTGGGCACCCGGTCCCCTAACAGTGACTTCTTGAGAGCATGTATGTCGATGGCCTTAAAAAGGTCATCTAGTGACGTATCTGCTCTCCAGGTATCATACACCACATGTTGTATTTCTGGGTCCCTCAGTCCAGCAACAAACTGAGAGAACAATTCCTTAGAGAATAAGGCATCATGGATTCCTGAAGCTGGATGTACCTTCTTCAGGAGTCTCATCAGTGCAAGTCCGAAAACCCTCGGGGCCTCGTTCTTGCCTTGCACTCGCTTCTTAAAAGCGACCATCGGGTCAATCCGAGCGGAGTCTCCGTATAGGATAGTTCCGATCTCTACCAGTTGTTTGAAAGTGCCGCGGGGTCCGCATTCATCTTTCCACTGCTCCACGGCCATCAGGCCATCCCCCAAGCGCAATCCCTTACAGACGTACGGAATTGCATCCTGTTGATCCCACCCACTGAGGTTGATGTCCTCAACGGTGGCTCCCAACCACTCTTCCCAAGAGTTTTTCTGCCAGTAGGGAAAAGGCTCGCTAGCAATGCGTCTAGCAGCGTTGGATGACCCCCTAATTTTAGAGGTTATCGCCAGGCATTTAGAAATGGATGCCGAGGCGTCCTTTTCTGTACCCACGTTGTGCAATCCGATCCCAGCTATTGCTGGGTTTGTATCGTACAACTCTTGCAATTCTGTACTCAGAATTGTTCTCCTTGGAGCCCTCCTCGGACTCTTTGCGCCCGGAGTCGTCCCCGGAGTAGCGCCTCTGGTAGTCAAGTTATTCTGTCTCTCCAGATAGGTCTGGTAGGTACCATACGACACCAAATCCTTAGTGGGGTCCACACCTTGACTGAACCACCAATTTTTCTCCTGGTCAGTCATATACTGACACTGCTGGGCCAGAGCAAGCAATCGCTGATGTGCCGCTTTCTCTTTTTCCAGTTCCTTGGCCTGTCTCTCAGCCTCCTCCTCTTGCTGTGCCTCCGCCAATTTAGCTTTCGCAGCTTCACCGGCCGCTCGGAGCCCTTCTTGTCGAGCTCTCAAAACCGCCGCCTCCTGCTCTGCTAATTCCTCAGCGAGGGCTGCATTTTCCTTCATGCGTTCTTGTTGCTGCTCAAGAGCAGCCTGCTGTTTGCGATACACATCTCGCCTCTCCAATTCCAAGTTTTTCTGTTCATGGAACAGTATGTTTGCTTGGCATTCTCGCCATTGCGACAAACTCGAGGGAGTTAAGTCGGTCTTGGCCGCCTTATCTTGTTCGGATGCTTTCTTCAAGCGTTCCGAATCCAGTTGCTGCTCATCCAGTTTCAACTGAGCACGTGGACTCCGCACCAACTCCGATAATGACCTTCCCCTGCCCGCCGTGTTTACACATGTCGGAGCCGAAAAGACCTGCTTCGGAATTGGACGGATACCACTGATACCCACCCTAGGTGAGTAATCACTCGCCCTACCTCTACCCCTTGCCCGGCCAACCTTTAGTGGTCGTCCTGGCGTTGAAGTAGACAAGGCACCTTCTACAGTCATCCCACGTCCCATAGGAAGATTTGGGGTGTCTGTAAAACTACTGTAATGAGGACCTTTCGGACTGTCATTATCAGCGGAAGCGTACGAGGTACTGCTATCCTGTATACTCTCCCTGGTCTCTGACAAAAACTGCTCCAAAGAAGTTCTTTTTGCCTTCAGAATGTCACATTCCGACACTAGACTTCGGCGAACCTCCCGTAAGTCTTCAGTGTCCCGAACAAGTTCTGCCCGGGTCCCTTCTGCTTCATGGATGACGGCATCTCGGGCCGCACAAATCTGATTCAGCTCAGTGTTTGCCTGGACAAAGTCGGAACGGAGTCCCTGTAGATCAGCCTGTTTCTGATCGAACTCCACTCGAACCCTGCTAAGGGATTGCACCAGCTTTTCGTTCTCCTCCAACAAAGTTGAAAGCCTTGCGTCTTTCTCCTTGATTTTGGAAGCTCTATGTGTGACTGCACCTTCCAATGCAATCAGACTGCTTTTCCATTCATTCGACTGTTTCTGAATGGTCAACAACTCCATTTGGGCCATTTGCACACGCTCCTGTATTCTGGCCTCTCTCATGTCGTCGAAACGACGTTCCTCCAAGATGGTAGCCCTCCGTGGATTCGGAGCGGCTGATCTTGACCCACCAACGTTGAACATTGACAGGCTCATTTCATCTAATGAGCGATTCATTATTTCGGGACCTTTGTATCCCAAAAACGCGCTTGTTCTGGATGGAACCTTCGCACTCCTGCGGGTATCTGCCTCCTTGACGGCATCTAACCCCTCCGGTGATAAGGCTGGCGCCTCATCGGGAGACCTCGCTGCTCCGTCCAGAGCAGGAGGTCTGCGCTACTGCACAGGCTAACCTACGTTTCACTCAGAACTGGTCACGGCACCAGTGTAATAAACGATACTTTGTCTCTTTATGATATTGGTAGAGTATCAATTAAAGAACAAAGTCGACACAGTTCGGATCAAGTGTTACAGGTTGCAAATCGGGTTTATTCAGAAAACCTAGACAAGCAGTATCTATGTGTGCGAACTCCCTATAGAGTTCGGAACGGGTCAGTAGGCGAATCAGCCGTAATGATCACGGGGTCTCCTTACCAGCGTGGCTCAGAGTAACCGACGAGTACCGCCAGATGCTGGGTATATATAGGCAGCCAGCCTGCGCGCGCACACGCAGACCGGAAGCCTATAGCGACCTCTGTCCATACCCCAAGCCCGGGGTAGGTGCTGCCACCTACCGTCGGACTGAAGGGTTCGGACTGAGCTCGCAACACAACATCCAACAGCACTCGTCATATAACATACCCGTATAACCCTAGCCCCTACACTTTCATAAGTTCTCGTGTAGAAGTGGTGGATGAAATGCAGGTCTGATCGCTTTTATGTGACTTATAGGATTGGCCCAAAGTTGTGGTGCGGCTTATAATGCTAGTTCTTGCTACTATAGTACAGTATTAAAATAAAACTTTCCAGATCTTCTTTCTGCCTTATATGCTTGCTCAAGGTGCGTATCATTATTTGGTCAGGCTTGTGTGCAAGTTAAGCTTTTATGCGAGTTAGGCTTGTGCAGTCGAGTGTTACCATGAATGCAGCACCAGAAAGGAACTCATTGGCTAATAGAGGGGCACACTGCTTTAAACCTTTGAGGACGGCATCATGCATTAATGCATCATGCCCTTGGTTATCATGATGCATAAATGCAGCCCTGGTTACTAACCAGTGCTGAATTCAAACATCATGCCTACCTTAAAGGCCCAGCAACCCTATATATATAGAGCTGAGTACCTGTCCTGACTGCACTCTGACTGTTACTGGACGTGCAGTAAGATCTGGGGGTTTAATGACTTAAGACACTCCCAAAGGGTCGGCATGATGCACTGGCAAGTTCCTCCCCCTTGCTGCATTGGTTCATCTTTTAATGACATGTCGTCCTTAAAGGGTTAAAGCATTATGCTGACAAGAAATAAATCAAGCGTTCACCTATTGACTGACGTCTGCCTCTGGCGTTTAATCCTGAGACATTTGTTGAATCAGCAGTTTTCCTTCAGGGGTGTTTCGGGTCTGATGGCCTATGTTGACTTATTGACCATTCAGGCACTGGATAGTGACTGAATATTGCTTTAATGCGCCACATGCCTTTGGTTCTCTTCACAGGGAAAAGTATCAGCGTCAAAATGTAGTCCAGGTTGCCTGCAGAATAACTCGTGTCTTAAGGGGAGCCCAAGGCAGCCTAGGTGACTCTCTGGCATACATAAGGAGTCACTTGGAAGTCTCATAGCTCCCCATCTCATCTGGTCCCCCCCTCAGGCAAGTTGAAATTGAGCGCGGCTGACCCCTTTGAGCTATAGTAACGCGCTGGCTTTTCACTAAAAAGGGGTGCAATATTTTTGGTCCAAGAATCCAATGTTTTTTGGTCCCCCCTAAATTTACTAACTCCCCCCCCCCCCCGTTGTTGAAAAATGACCACTCCCTCTAAAGGGAGTCACATAAGGACCTGGGCTCCCGTTTACAAAATTAAAGTACATTAACTGCCACCTTTAAGCAACTTTAAGAAACTTTAGTCCAGGAAAAGTTCTAAGTTGCTTAAAGTTGCCTCATGCTGCTTAAATCTAATTAATCAACTTTAACTCTTGACAAAAGTTGCTTAAATCAGATGGCTCATGCAGTGACATAACTATATTACTCCCCCAGAACAGCACAACGAATGTTTCATCAAGAAATGCTTTTCATGAATTTTCAAGGGATGAATGATTTTCATTGATATTTTATTCAAGTTTTACAGTTTTCCCCAAAAGAATAAAGAATGAGAAATTCAAACATTGCAGGAAAAGCGAAAATGACATAGCGTGATATATCATAAGATTCTATCTAATCAATCTGCATCACTTTCAAATATGAGGTGAACATATACCTAGAGTTATATCCCAGTAAACAAAAAACGTTATACAACATTCTGTAACGTTATTTAACGTTATATAACGTTTCTCTAAGGCTCCTCACTATGGCATAACTTTATATACAATTTTAGAACGTTATTTTGACGTAAAATAACGTTTTTTTGTTAGCTGGGATAGATATATACACACAGAGAGAAGAAACAGCGTCAAAAGGGAGTCCAGGTTGCCTCCATAATGACTCCCCTGTTTAGGGGAGTCCAGGTCGCCTAAGGGAGCCTAGGTGACTCTCTGGCTGACTTATATAGTCCAGTTGCCAGCTTGAAAACCTTGCAGAAAAACCCCCCGAAGAGGTTATGACTGATTTAGGTACAGGAAGTCATATACTTTCAGAATCTTGACGATGCCCGGCTGGCATCGTTGAGCGTTTTCTGGAATTCAAGATGGCGTCCAAGATGGCTGACGAAAAAGTTAAAAGTCATAAATCAGTCAATTCTTATGTGATTTGCCTGTGTAATACCTCTAAATTGGGGTTTTTGGGCATGCCTGATTGAATAAAAGAGTCAAAAGGTCATTTGAGTAGATATCCATGGTGATAGCTTGTTTCCATAGCAACCAGCATGCCGATTCTAATACAAAACATATATTGTTTTAAGAAATTTGTCATTTCTCAAACCCTACACTCATGTAGTATCTCAAATTAAAGGTCTCATTGATATACATCATTTTAACATAGTTTTAGAGTTGTCACAGGTCCTAGGTAACCATGGCAACCAGAAATCACCAACAATAATGCCTAATGATTGAAGCCGAAACATCATCATCCTTACTGATAACTGCAAATGCATGACAGAACAACCAACATGGCCATAATATACTCTGTCCTCAATGTCAAAAAGTCATTTGAGTGGGTATCCATGCACCATTTCCATAGCAACCAACATTTTGACTCAAAACATGATTTTAGCACATAATATATTTTGTATTGAGGAAATTGTCTTTTCTTAACATGATATGGTCATGTGATATCTCAAAGTAAATGTCTCACTGAGATGCATGATTTTAATATTGTTCCACAGTTGTCATGGGTACTGGGTAACCATGACAACTTCCCCCTGTGTTAGTGGGGACATCCATGATGGAGCCATGAAGGAGTAGAATAACTTGCTGGTGGTCTTTCTTGTGATCTTTCCTCAGAGAACCACGTCTGAGATATCAAAGGATATGGTTTGTCTGGCCCTGCCTACTATAGTACTAGCCCAGGTATGTAGGACCATGCAAATAAAAGAACGCTTGCTCTCCTCTGAAAAGAGCAGGGTACGTGGCCTGGTAGCGGTTTTCTCCCTCACCTCATAGATACGGTCATTCATTTCATACATTCTATTATCCATAGATGCAGTCACTGCTGTATTAAGCAAGCAGCATATAAATATCTGTCTCACTGCAAGGCAACACTACTACTATTTGTGGAAGGCTACCTTGCTAACTTGAGATATGTCCTGTGAGGTACTTGATGTACGTCTGGACATTAAACAAATCGATCAATCATTCGAATCTGACCACGACAACTGGAAATCAACAACAATAATCCATAATGATTGACATAGAGGTAGTTCAAATTACCACTCCCACACGCTTTTAGGCAGTATGTCTCTCTGGACAGTGTCTGCAATCCAAATACCCTGTGTCTGCAGCCTTTCATCATCCAAAGTAAACACCATAATCTGACCCCCTAAACTCCCTTCCCACCAACTTTTACTGGCCTGACCCTAGTGAGCAACAGGCCTCTTACTCCAAAATCACCACATGTACATGTTGAAGTTGTTGCCAGAATTAACTGAGGAAAAGTTGATCCAGGGCAAGCACACCATGCGACCCATCAGTTCCAATGCAGTGTGGTTTGTACTGACTTACATAACCTCAAATGTCACAAACTAGTTTGCACTGATCCTGCTGTTTGCAGCTAGCTGTTAAGCACTATAAGAAATTTAGGGAGTAATGATACACTGTTGCCAACATACACAAGGAATAAATCCAGGCACATATAACAAAATATGAAAAGGACAGAAAGAAGCTACATGAGAATATCAATAGCCATGTACACCTCAAGCATCAAAAGGGGCATTCAGCCTTACATGAGAAAGCTTTCTGATGGTTTCATTGACAAGTTACTGCCATGGCTGTGAACTGGAAAAGGACATAGATAAGGCAGGCAGATTCAGTTGACACAGAAGTGTCAATGGATCAATTGGAACCAATCAGGCTCTATCGATCTTGATTCTCAAGAACTGAGAAATTCAAAGACTCCTCTTTGATCAGGAGAATACAGCTACATGATCGAGCATCACAAATGAACAAGCCAATGCAATCATGACCAATCAAGCTATGACATCTGTGTAGTAATATCAAAGAATACATGTCATCTATTATGACACCGGTGTCTTTATTCTGCTAACCTGAGGGGGTGCTATGTCTTCAGAACATCCAGAACAAGACCCTCTGCTATTTGACTGGTCTTTGCATACAGCAATGAAGTGTGTCATCCCCACACCATTGCCAAATTTGATTCATATTCCTCCATCAACTATTCTCAAAATGCTTTGCTGTAACTATTCTTCCTCAGACCTATGCTGTCCATGGAGATGTTACTTGCTTGATCATGCCTGATTGAACTGCACAGATATGTGGAAATGTCAGATCATTGATTCACATACTTAGTGTCCCATCCAAATGACGCTATGGTTGACAATCTGGAGGAGGGAACTATCGTAGATGACCATATTGATTGTAGTATTGGCAGTAGTATTCAGTGAGATATTCACTGAAGCCATTATTGTTTGCTACTAAGCTAACCATCAAGCAAATAGTTACAAACTGTTATAGCATTATACATTTTGTATCTGTATAAGGTATGTCAGCAGACTGGAGTTATTACACAGTAATGATACACATCTGCATGTTCATATGTTTGTGTATTGCTGATATTGACCAGCTATACTGCATCACTCACAAGCTGGCCAGGCCGACAAAGGGGCTGGCCAGGCCGACAAAGGGGCAGCCAGGATGACAAAGAGGCTGGCTAATAATGAGTGCACTATAGGAGGACTGGCAGGGTATGAGCTGCTTTAATGACTGTTGTAAACATCATAGATTTATGGGAGCTCTGAGGATGCATCTTATAGACACCACTAATATGACTTGTTATCACCTCATAGTCAGGAGGCTTGTCAGCAGGTCCCAGATTCAGTATGTACAGCAGAAAATTATTTTTAGTTACCATAGTAGCAGCAGCAATTAATAACATGTTAAAAGATGTGAGTTTTCAAGATCTATGATAAAAAGTGCAATTTTGGTAAAAATTATAACATGAAATTGAAACTTTCTGCATATATGCATATTGGTTGCTATGGAATTGACCCATCTCCATAGATAACCAGTCAGGTGACATTTTGACATCTAGCAGAGAATCATTATCTGGTGGCCGTGTTGGTTGTTCTGATGTATTTGCAGTTATCAGTAAGGATGATGATGTTTCGGCTTCAATCATTAGGCATTATTGTTGGTGATTTCTGGTTGCCATGGTTACCTAGGACCTGTGACAACTCTAAAACTATGTTAAAATGATGTATCTCATGGAGACCTTTAATTTGAGATATTACATCAGTGTAGGTTTTGAGAAATGACAAATTTCTTAAAACAATATATATTTTGTTTTAGAATCGGCATGCTGGTTGCTATGGAAACACGCCATCACCATGGATACCTACTCAAATGACTTTTTGACTCTTTTAATCAATCAGGCATGCCCAAAAACCCCAATTTAGAGGTATTACACAGGCAAATCACATAAGAATTGACTGATTTATGACTTTTAACTTTTTCGTCAGCCATCTTGGACGCCATCTTGAATTTCGGAAAACGCTCAACGATGCCAGCCGGGCATCGTCAAGATTCTGAATGTATATGACTTCCTGTACCCAAATCAGTCATAACCTCTTCGGGGGGTTTTATTGCAAGGTTGCAAGGATAATTCCTCCCTGGCAACTGGACTATATTAAGGGAGTCACTTGGGGGAGTCATATGACCAAGACAGCTATATGACTCCCCAGATGACTCCCAGAGAATCAGCCAGAGAGTCATCTAGGCTCCCTTAGGCGACCTGGACTCCCCTAGAGAGGGGAGTCATTCTGGAGGCAACCTGGACACCCTTTTGACGCTGTTTCTTTTCTCTGTGCAGATACTCTCTGATGGGTGACATTCACATATCTTACATTTTAACCTAAAAACCCTGGTGGGCCTTTGTCCTATATAGGTGCATAATTTAACTCCTGCTTAGGTCATTCAGGGAATTGGCTAATCAACCCTGTCAGAACAGCATGTCACCAACACATGATATTTGTTGTCATGATGCAGCCCAAGTGAACAACTCACCGGTACTGCGTTGGTGCATCATGTCAACCCTTTGGGAGTGTGTCAACAATGTAGGGTCAGCGTGACGCATGAATGCAGCACTGGCGAGTTACTCACCAGGGGTACATTCATGCATCATGAGGACCATGGGCCTTAATGGATTATGCCATCCTTAAAGGGATGACTGCATGAGATAAATAAGCGCAGCTTAGTTACATGGGTATTCATAAATAGCCACCATTAGATAATGTTTCCCAGTAATAGTTAATTGCATGTGATTAATGTGATGCTGATTGGGGCCATGCCTTGTGCTGCCCCCTGTAAGATTAATGAGTCAGTTGATGACCATTACAGAAGGTGGCAGCGTCTGGCCGGTGATGACTCACTTCATAGTAAATACGGCACTCCCATTGACTTAACCAAGGAAGCCCGTATTTCACCCCCTGTGAAATAACCCTCGACACTATTTCATGGCCTTTCAAATCATTAAAACTGTTCATTTAACTACTATAAAGTAGCTTTTGCAGATTAATTAAGTTGAATTTTGACGAATATTGTAAATATTGACATGATATAAACACAAAGGAGTACTCATAGAGTTCTGCACTGAGGCAAAGCCTCGTGAAATAACCCTCAGTGAGAAATTCTACTCCCTATTGTTTAACCAAAGAACATCACATTTCACATCCTCGTGAAATAACTAATGCTCGTATTTCACAACCCTGTGACATTATTAAAATGGCGGTTTGTTTACATTTGAACTGGGCAGAAAAAAGCGATTTTAGCCTCCCATATCATAATGTTGGCATTTTGAATCAAAAAAAGATTAAAAAAATAAACAAAAAACGATTTTCTAAACATAAAACTATTTATTTCATGGTGGATACGATGACCACTATGCTTAAGTACTAGAAATCCTGTATCTCATGCCCTCCATGGCATACGGTGTTCTTGTATCCTATGGCCTGTGACGTCATCATTTGTTCAAATTATTATGGCCATTTATATGCAATTAAACATATTTTGAAGAGTAAAAACCATGAAATAAAGGCAAAGGCCCATGGCCCGAGGATATTTTGGTATCGTTCCCCCCTGCGGCTTCGTGGGATACGGCCTCAGCCCCACCAAGGGGGAAACGATACCAAGATATCGTCTGGCCATGGGCCTTTGTCTACATACATGTATCACATTATTGTGTTGCGTATCTACTAGTGTCCATGGGCAGACAAACGAGACGCTGAAAATTATGGATTTCAGGAAAGCGTTTCCAGACCTGATTCTCGGAACTGAGTGTTGCACTCAAAGATGTGATTTTATTTTGAAATCTTATGCCCAACAAACCAGGCAGTGTGGCCATGAACAAGTTGTCTATTCTATTAACCCTTTTGAGACCATATTTCGCTAAAAGATGACATTTGTCGTATTTCACACCCTCATAAAATAACGATAATGATTCACCAATGCAGCCCTGGCCAGTAACTCGCCGGTGCTGTATTGGTGCATCATGCGGACCCTTCAGGAGTGTCTCAACCTCTGAGGGTCGGCATGATACACGAATGCAACAGTGGTGAGTTACTCACCATGGCTGCATTTCGGCTTCATGAACATCAACGGCATGGAGCATTAATGCATTATGCTGGCCTTAAATTGTTACCAATGATTGCTTCCCTTGTGTCATAGTAACCGAAGATAGAAAACTGATATTTTACCAAAACACGCTTGGATTTTAGGTACTTTCGTTAATGAGCACCAGGATTGATGTTCACGACCCCCCCCCCCCCCCCGCCCCGTTGCCTGGATAGCACAAGGGGACACCTCCCTCCATACAGAACTCCAGGATCAGACAAGTTAGAAACGTGTGTATTTCCTGGGAAATGCACAAGCTGTGTACACAAGATAGACACAGCAGATTCTCGAGAATAGTGAACGTTCCTAGTAATATATGTTAACTGGTGATATGTATTTCCCGAGTTTTACTCATGCAAATAACCAGAAATTCCACAAGTAGAATGAAGACCTGTATTTCTCAAGTTTCACCACAAGAAGACACAGAATAAGACATCCCAGAAACGTTCCAAAAACATTCTGAAATTCTTGAGTTTTAACACAAGAATGGCACAAGTTCCACTTGGGATTTTGTTTGCCGGGATCTAGTCATTTGGTAGTCCTTTAATGAGGCATGAATGCAGCTCTTAATCTATAATAATTTTGTCAGAGTTGCTTCTATAAGTTATGCCAAGCCTTCGGGGAAATATCAACTCTGGTAAGTAAAGGCTCGGTCAAGCCGGTTGTGAAAGCAAGAACAAATGTTTTCTAAAGCCAAAATAAATGTTTTCAATTCCAAGAAGTGTGACAGGTGTTCCAAGACAAAATTGTTTGAAGACAAAACATTTTTGCAGCATAACATTTGCCTTGGCTCCCACAACAATTGTTTTGCTTTACAAAACATTTGTTCTTGATTTCATGATCAGTGTGACCGAGTCTACTTGCCAGGGCTGGATTCATGCATTACAACGATATATGGCATAATACATTTAAAGCTTGACTGTCATGGTTGAAGTGAGGCCAAAAGCACTTTTGGATATAGTTAAGTTTTCATTCACAAGAGGGCTCTTAAGGGCTGGGAGCTCAGCTCTTACAGGCACACAAAAGGGTGAATATGTTGTAGCTGGACAATGCTCATGGTCCCCTGTCCAAACACTGCTGCCCTCTGGTGGAACTCTTATATTAGTGCATGTATGGAAAATGCTGAACTTATTCCGTGACGGCCCAGCTTTAACCAAAGGGCTGTGTTTCACAAAGTCGGGACAATATTATAGTGTTTGACCAGGTGCCATCTGTGACCGGGTGCCATCTTTGACCAGGTGCCATCTTTGACCAGGTGCCATCTTAGACCGGGTGCCATCTTTGACCAGGTGCCATCTTTTACCGGGTGCCATCTTTGACTGGGTGCCATCTCTGACCAGGTGCCATCTTTGACTGGGTGACATCTTTCACCAGGTGCCATCTTTGACCGGTTGCCATCTTTAACCGGGTGCCATCTTTGACCGGGTGCCATCTTTGACCAGGTGTCATCTTTGACCAGGTGCACTCTTTTACCGGGTGCCATCTTTGACTGGCTTGATAGAAGTTTTATTTAATGCAGATGAAGATATATAGGGGCTACGAATTACTAATCTAACGTGTTATAACATCCATTAATCTTTTCAGGCCATTTGTATCTTTATCTGCCCTAAATAAAACTAAGACTATCACATTGGCCCAATCTCATGAGACACAGCCATAGGTGTCTCACCCTCTTCTAGATCTTCCTCAAATCCTTCATATATAATCATCTCAGACAAAACCTCGATCCAACTGTATATTTCCCACGTGGCCAGAAAATATTAATCCTGTCACAACAGGCATGACGTCAGAGATCTTGAGACAAGTCCTTCCCGAGGTAACAACTATCATCGTCAGCTCGCTCTCCGGTTTCACTCGGCGTCGGTCAGCGACTCCCACACACTCCATATTGGGTGGTTTCAAGTACAGGAGATTAGTATGTGTATAAGGGAAGGGCCATTTTTAACAATTGGTGGTGGTGGGGGAGAAGGGGGGATTGGTTGGTTTTGCAGTATATACAATTTTGACCCATCTTGGGGGGGGGGGGGGGCGGTGGAAGCACATATATGTTTAAAAAAAATTAAAATCCAGCGTGTTACTGTAGTTCAAAGTGGGTATAAAAAGAGGTGCAAGAAGAGAACGTAAGATTATTAGAGAGTTAAAATTTTCTAACAAGATGCAAGGGGGAGGGGATTGGTAGATTTTGCACAAGAAAAAATGGATTTCTCCAAAAATACCAAAAACATTTAAACATTTGTAGTGGGGGAACCAAACTAAAGCCAGAAAATAGGGCCCTCAGGGGTCAAAACAAGACGACAGTCCATGCTAGGGGGGGGGGGGGTCAAAGGCAATAACTTGCAATTAGATGTAATTCCACAGGCAAATGCAATTTTTCTCCTTTTTGGTGGGGGCAATTTGTCAAAAGCAGAACTTAGTGGAGGGTTCGAGGTTACTTTTGGCTGATTGACTGGGTTGGGAGGGGGGGTTGGAAAACTTTTTGCCATCCTGCGAAAATCCAGCGGTGCCTCCCCCCGCTAGTACTTAATGACTCTTTCCGCCCGGCAGTAGGTCATCCTGTGGGACGAGGCAGGGAATTAGCTGTATTATGCGTCAGGACTAGCTTCCTCTAAAGCACAGTACTTTCTCAAGTAACCAATTATATACAGCGTAAAGTGCAAACATCATATACGCCACCACTTCCGCATAAAAAAATTGACTAGCAAACTTCAGCGCTCACTCACCAACAGGGTCGACTCGCAGACTATCAAATTCACTCTGAAATAGCCCAAGAATTACTTGAAATATAATTTCTTTTTCAAAATTGGATGACAGTTTCTAGGGTCAGCCCTCTTTTGCTAAGTAGGGTAAAAAATTGACTAGCAAACTTCAGTGCTGACTCATCGACAACAGCGTCGACTCGCAGACTATCAAATTGACTCTGAAATAGCCAAAAAATTACTTGAAATGTAATTTTCCCCCCAAGATTAGATAGAATTTCTAGGGTCTAGGGTACTGCACTATACACCACAGCAACCACACAGAAATGATGTTCCATACATGCGCGCGAAGTAGCCTTTCTGCCCTCCTTTTTACATCTGTCTAGAAACATTTTATATATACCGGGTAGTAATGTATATACTCAGAGACAGAAGTATCTTGTAGGCGGAAGCACTTGGCATTGCCTCTATATGACACTTGTGTGTATCTCTATCTATATATCTATTCCAAGAACATACCAAGAACACTCATGTTACTATGGCTATCAGATGCCAGACTGAACATACTACTGTCGCGAGGCATGGTAAAATAACGAGAATGCTCGCCAGGGTACTTCAAGGTAAAAGTGATAATAATAGGCATCACATTTCTTCGTCATTTGTGTATAGGACCTAGGCCAGACTGGAGCTGGTTGCAGCGGCCCGCATTGATAAGAGCTGATAGGCTGGGTACAATGGGGGGAAAAGGTTAATGGATATTTTAACAGTATATACTACAAACTTTCCAGCATTTCTGTGTACATAGCTCCCATTTCAGCCATTTTAAAACTTGCTGGTCAAAGACTACACAAGTCAAAGACGACACAGGTCAAAGACGTTTCAATTGTTACAAACTCATGAGACACAGCCAGATACTGATGGAGTGTGGCGAGCCTCAGGAGGCTCATTGCATGTGTATAGGACACTTGTACCAGCTATCCTGATTCAGGTAAATATGTTTAATGCATTTTTAATACTTGATATGGTCAATATTTCACAATACTCAGGAGTTAGTGTTACAGTATTGAAACAATCATGAAATGTCCCCCGCTTTAAAAAAAACAGCATGCTGCAGGGTCTTCCCATGTATGGTATGGAAATATCATGGCCTAGGCAGATCTTTTTTAATGTGTTTTTTCCAATACTGGATCAAAAATACTCAGGACACATTATCACAGTTAAAAAATAGAAAGAATCTCCAACGCAGTAGGATACACAAGTGCCCGTGAGTTCCTCCCACGCACAACACATTGGACACTGGAGATAGAGTGGCTAGCAACAGGGGGCTCATGTATATATGGCACTTGTACCTGTTATTCGGACACAGGCAGATCATTCTAATGTTTTTTAATACTGGATATGTTTATGCATGCTCAGGACTAAGTATCACAGTATTAAGGGAGTGCAGGATAGGATTTGAGGACGAAGGTGCGGTGTTCACTCTGCCACTACTCTATCAGAACTGAATCAGGTAAGTCATTCCCGCCCTTCACCAGGCATTCAGGGTCACAAGATCTCAGCATTTCACAGGGAGCTGTGTGATTGGTCTGCGCCTGTGGTCTATACCACCAGCACGGGAGACTATCAATGGAAGTATTAAGGGAGTGTTCATTTATTAGTTACAGGGGGGGTGGTGGGCGTAAAAATGTTCGACCCCTCCTGAGGGGGGGGGCGTAAAAATTTAAGCCCCTTTTAAGTAAAAAAGCCCACGCGTTACAATAGTTCAAAGGGGGAGGGGGCCCACAAAACGTTCCACACACTCTCGAGGGGGGGTGGCGTAAAAAGATTTTGCCCCTCGGTGCGAAATCTCACCACGCCCCCTGTAATTAATAAATGAACACTCCCTAAAACAATCATGAAAAGTACCACACCTGAGGAAATATAGCGCTAGCCATCGGGGGCCACGGGTATGAGGCACTTGTACCAGTGTTTGGTCGATATTCCACCTGCAAGTCCTTTACTCAGGACACAGTTCATGTAAAAAGGACAGTTCCCACACTGATATTCCTAGGCTCCCTATACGCCCAACCTCCCAGTCACTAGTACCTAACCTAGTTAGTCATTTTTTGGCTCCCTATACGACCAACCTAGGTCTGTTATTATTGTCATGTTGGTCAGTACTGACCAACCCACCTTAGTCTTTTTTTCCCAGGGGGAGCCACTGAGTGGTCATGACAACTAGTGGTATACAAATACAACACACAAATGATGAACCTAGGTTAGCCACTACTGACTGACCCCTCGGTCATTTTTGAATATAACTTTGCCATAATGACTAACACTCATATGACCAACCTAGGATAGTCCGTACTGACTAACCCTTTCAATCTATGGATTTTCAGTGCAGGCACAAAAGGCCCCGTGAGGTCCTCCCAAGCACACATTGGATACTTGAGAATTGCTAGCTGCATGACACATGAGGATAAAGCATCGGCTAGCCTGACCAAGGGAAATCCTTTTAAATGTTTTTTTAATACTGGATATGGTCAATATTTCACCATGCTCAGGACTTAGCATCACAGTATTAGAACAATGATGCAACGTCCCACACCTCACAGTGAGGTCCCCCCACGCACATATCGGACACTGGAGATGGAAGTGGTAGCCGCGGGGAGAAGGCTCATGGCTATAAGGCACTTTTACCTGCTATCATGAACAAGGCAGATTTTTTTGGTTATTTTAATACTAAATATGGTCGATATTTTACCATATTGAGGACATAGTGTCCAACGCATGTCCCACGCATGTATCAAAAACTAGAGATGGTATGGCAAGCCGCAGGGGGGGGGGTGTCATGGGTATAAGGTACTTGTACCAGTTTTTTGGTCAGATCATCTAAATGTTTTTTAATACTGGATATGGTCAATATTTCACCATGCTCAGGACTTAGTGTCACAGTATTAGAACAATGATGAAATGTCCCACACCTTGAGAAATAAAGCTCCCCACATGGTCCTCCCATGCACTTTTCAAAAACAGGAGATAGTATGGCTAGCTGCAGGGGTCATGGGTATAAGGCAATTGTACCAGTGTTTTGTCAATATTCCACCTACAAGTCCTTTACTTAGGACATAATATTATAGTACATGCATCACAGTATCAAGACAATCAGAAAATCTCCAACGCAGTAAGATAAAAAGTCCCCGCAAGGATCTTCCCACGCACACATTGGATATGGGAGATAGTATAGATAGCCACATGTCATAAGTGGCAGTACTCATTGTGGAGCTTCGAAACTGGTTTTTGCAGTGCTTAATCTTAAAAGTGTGATCTTAATCATTTTATTTTCTGTATGTTCTTAAATTCAGAATGTCTTTTTAATTCTGGGTTTGGTCAATATGTCACCTACAAGTCCTTTCTCGGGACACAGTACATGTATCATCACAGGTTTTAACTAGATCTCAGCTTGGCGATTGAGTAGACCATATGGGGTAACATGGGAAGGTGTGCAACTAGAAGTACACCCTGGTCTAAGGACGTGACAATTAGACTAGTACAGACCACTAGATGGTGCTAATGCATGCCCTAGTGCATATTGTGGACGCTACTGGTCTGTACTAGTCTAATTGTCACGTCCTTAGACCAGGGTGGACTTCTAGTTGCACACCTTCCCATATTACCCAATACAGCTTACACACTCGCCAAGCTGAGATCTAGTTAAAACCTGTGATGTATCATAGTAGGCCTATTACAGCAAGGACATTTCCAAGGTAGAGAAATACACGAGTCCCCACTGGGTCCTCCCACGCAAACATGTAATAGAATCGGTCGCAGCGGGGAGAGGGCTCATGGCTATAATGCACCTGTACCAGTTATCCTGAACTAGGCAGTTCATTTCTATGTTTCAAATACTGGATATGGTCAATATTATGACATACCCAGGACCTCGCAGTATTAAAACAATCATGAAATGTCCCACACCTTAAGAAATACAGCTCACTGCGAGGGTCCTCCCACGCACACATGTGATACTGGAGATAGAGTCGGTAGCCGCGGGGAGAGTGCTCCTGGCTGTGAGGCACTTCTCCCAGGTATCGTGATGCAGTCAGATTACCATATCATCCTGTATGTATCGTATCGCTGCCGGCCGCTGTCACCCTTCCTCTCAGCAGTCGTGTCCGGGCCGCTGCACCGTGTCCATACCTGTCTATATCCATGACCATCCATGTGTAAGGCTGCCCTACAGCCAATACCATACAGCATTGGTCCCTGGGGCTTATGTGTGTTTTACCTGGGCCAGCTGGGGTTGCCCATATACTGAATCTGGGACCTGCTGGCGAAGCGAACAAAGTGCTTCCCTAATGACCTCACAGCTGGACTGGATACCCAATGTCTTAGAGAAATAAGCAGGGCAATAAAAAGTGGGGTGGGACTGGTGCTATCTTCAAGGGTGTCCACTTTCAGTTGTAAAACTGGTGGTAAATATGGTAACCAGGAGGAGGCAAAATGTGTTGATAGTGCCTGTAAATAATAGGTGTTGTCTAAGCTTTAATTGATATTATCAATGTGGACCATAATGACCTCAGTAGTATAGTATGTATCGGAACGGGACTATAGTTAAGTACTGTTTATTACTCAATCGACATGCAGCCAATCAGAGGCCTCCATTTGGTCACGTGACCGGAAGTGACCTACTTAGGGGATTAGTGGTGACGTCACGTGACCTAGTTAGCCAATCAGAGGCCTCCATTTGGTCACGTGACCGGAAGTGACCTACTTAGGGGATTAGCGGTGCATTCTGGGTAACCCTGCAGCCAATCAGAGGCCTCCATTGGGTGACCGGAAGTGACCTACTTAGGGGATGGTGCATTCTGGGTAACCTACTGACCTACTTAGGGGACCGGAAGTGACGTCATATGACCTAATTTAGGATCACGTGATCGGAAGTGACCTGATGAGTCACGTGACCGGAAGTGACGTCACACGACTTAATGGCCAATCGGAAGCGACCTGATTGATCACGTGACCGGAAGAAGAAGAAGTTTTTTTTTGTTTAGGATCCCGTGACTGGAAGCGACGTCGTCACATGAGTGACGCTTTAAGAGACTGCGCGACTTACTAGTAAAAGAAGCCGTATGATAATAAAAACACAACAATATTTTCTTTTAATTTTTTTTTATTTTTTTTTTTCAATCTTGATAAACACTCTATTTTTGAAAAGATGCACACGCTTATTTTATTTTTTTTTTTTCATATCTCTAAAGGACTCGTTGTCACACCGTCAGAATGCACGCGACGCTTATAATACAAGTAGCGCACGCCGTCTTTCTCTATGGTGTAGGTGACCATTTTGTTTCGCACCACTTTGAAATTTCTATTTACAGCAATGAGAGTTTTTCGTTGGCGAAGAACATCCAAGAAGGCGTCTGGTTCCTGGGGGTTTTGTTTCTTCTGTACGCCTTTTGCACTCCATTTTTTGGATTTTCTTTCACCGGTGTCGCTGACTCGATCGTAGCAAATGTAAGTCTTAGGGTTGAGACTTAGGATCCCGTCACCTTCCCACTCCGCTTTCATGAGCCCCGAAGTTCTCAGATCGTGAAGGTACCGTCTCTCACAACATCCGCCGGGCGGCGCACACCATTCTCGCACTCTTTCCGTTTTTGTCTTCACGAAAAGCTCTAAGTGCTCGTCGCACACCGCTGTCGGAAGCCACTTTCGTTTCTCTCTGAAGTACGTCTCTCTCAGGCGAGGTTTCACTAGGTCATCCAACGTGGCACCGCTGAGAGCCATGTAAAGACTGTCGGTGTCCATTTGACAAAGGGCATAATCGCGCCGATCGACGAATCTATCCAAGAAGTCGTATGTGAACTCTAACATTTTCAACTTCGCGTACTGGTATACCATGAACCCTATCTGAATAGGGAGGTTGTTCTTGACCGTTTTCGGTTGTAGTTCGACTTCAAACAGATCGGAAGTCAACTCGGACGCCTTTTTGAAGCGCCACGAATTGGCCAATAGTTCGAACTTCCGACTGTCAGTGTATCTCACCGCCGTGTGTTTTTCTTTGTTGCAGATTGTTTTACCGTACGTAGCGTTTCCCATTAACTTGTAACAGTCTGACAGAATTTTCTCGTTCTCGTTCACGTCGCCACGTCTTCGCGCCGCCGTCACTTCGTCCGCGAAACCGGCAAAGGAGCGTTTAGGTAGGTATTCTACCACCAGCTGCACTTTGGTGACTATCAAACCGTGCTCTAAATACCACTTGAGAAGCGGCGTTCCCAAGAGAATATTTTTTCCGTGGTAACTCCCTATCAGACATCTCTGAGGCGTGCTCAACAGCTTTTCTTCCTGCGCAAAGTCTGACATGTGAGGGCCTATGTCCGATTTTGAAACGGTCGCGTTCTTGAAAACGGGGGTCATTTCTTCGAAGTACTCTCGTAGGTGAGGCGGCGTAGTGATGTCCACTTGAACTAAACCGAACATTTTCTCCTCTTTCACAGCGGAAAGGATGTCGCTCTCGCTCATCGCGTTTCGAGACACTTTCAAAGCGTCAACCTTCCAGCGTTGTTGGGAGGCCTTGACCCGCTCATCTCGACGCTTCATCTCTCGCCATTCGCACTCCCACACGACGACCAGCTTGTAACCTAACGCTTTCAAGTAAGCGCTTACTCTGGTCGTTCTGTCGCGTCTCTCCTCTCTCAGTGAAGCGCACTGATATCGGTGCGACGGTATGCACTCGTGAGCGTGGAACCAACACCCGTGAAACTGGAAAACCGTATTAGAGGCCGCGTGAAATCCGTCCACGCGAATTCTCCGACAGCCTACCGCCATCTCGCCGCCGTTCAGAGCGTGGCGCAGTTTCACGTCGCGGTCGTGCTCTACGAAGCGTAACCACTCCAAAGCGCTGTGAGAGTTTCTTTGCCTGATTTCGGGCTTGAACTCGGTCTCGGGCCGTCTCACCGCGTAATAGCCCGTGCAGTGCGCTTCGCTCATGCAGCGCAAGTACAGAGAGTTAGCGTCTAGTCCTAGGATGTGTTGGCACGGTCTCGCTTCTTCGCCGTACTTGTGCTCCCTTATCCGCGTGGTGCCCTTCTCGTGAAATCTATGGAAGATGATGGAAGGACCGCCGACTAGATTCTCTTTGATCAGAGCGTGGAGGACGGCGTCGAACTGGGGAAACGTTGTGAACGCGTCTTCTAGGTTTTGGAAGAGGAAGCGTAAAGTCAAACCGGCGAGAGAAACTCCGTCTTTCAACATGTCGATGCCGCGATCTTGGAAAAATTTAGCGTGATTTTTCAGAGCTTCTATGAAAGGTTTCACGTCTTTGTTGTTGTAGTGGATCAAGTAGTCTTCCATAGTTTGCATCTTCTCGTCGGACCAAACTTTCTGACATGCGGCGTAGTCGGATTCGGACATTTTGACGCCCGTCAGCTCGCTGTCGAAAGCCGATCTCGGCGGCAGCGTTCTGTTTGCCAGTTTCCTGGTAGACGTCATCCATTCGTAAGGAAAGTGACCTTTCTCTTCGTTCCTGGTGAAAGCTCGCAAATAGGTCGCGTAGTTGTAACCGGGTGCCAAATAGTTGACTACGTCCAAGAAAACCGTGTGCTGTGTGTAAACCGCCAAGTATTGATTGCTTCTCTTTATGACGCTGAATTCTTGGTTTCTTCGGTCTCCGGAGGCGAAGAACGAGTGAAGGCGTATTTTGATCAGGTTCAAGTCGTAACGCCCCGAGTTGAAGCCCACCACTGGAGCTTGACGGATGTATCTCAGAAGACGCTTCTTCAGTTGAACTAACGGGTGTCTGGTCTGAGCCGCAGCGAAGCCGCCTGGAGAAGGGGTGGTGAACGTCGCCTCCTCCAGCAGGAGAGCTTCACCTATCGCCGCATCTAACTTCGCTAACGTCGGTCGGTAAAGTTCTAGCACAGCTTCCCCGATCGCTTTGGCGTTCTCGTTTATGTGATTTAAAACTCGGTCCAACAAGGGGTCGGAATCTGCGTCGGACGCTCTGACGAAGCAGACGGGCCCCTCCCACCCCGGAAAGTCGGATGCGACGCTAGCCGACAAAGGGACGTGATCCCACAGCAGGGACACGTGCTCCGTCGACGGTTCTTTGCACGGTCTGAAGAAAGCCTCGAAATCGAAGGCGATCTTGTAAGGGTAGATTCCGGAATGTCCGTCGGGGGGAAAAATGGAGAAGTCTGCTAGCGCTTCGAAAATCGTTCTCGAATTTTGGTAGATGCCACCTACGTAGCGCAACTTGACTTGTCGGCAAGAGGAAAGCTGGTTCCTGTGTCTCTTCAGCAAGAACTCGGTGGTGAACGCCGCCTTACACTTGCAACATTCGTATATGCCCGCGTACGCGTTGAAGTCCGTGACGAGAGAGACGTGCAAACCGCCTTTCGCCGTCAGGTGTAGGTTGACTTTACCTCGGGCGGCCACAGTTCTGGAAGGCGGTCTGATCAGAGTAACGCGTCTTCTCAACTTCCGCCCCGGCACTTGACGCGACGCGGTGTAAACCGCTATTTGTACGTCAAACAAGTTCTCTAACGCGGGTAAGTCGCGGATGTTCAGACCCGGAAAGGATTCAGGTGTGGCAGCGGGACAGAACTGACGTAACAAATCTGAAGCGCGCTTGCTGGTGTTGTATAAGTGAAAGGAAATGCAGCGGAAGATGCAGAGGTTGTCCTTGTTGGGAAAATCTAACACGCCGCTTCTCTTTCCAACTCGACCGGCCTGAGTGATCCTACCGCCTATGGGGAATTCCCCCGGTCCCATGTAAACGCAGATGTTCAAATTGGTAGGAAAAAGAACGTGCCACTTGGTGTCAGCGTCGCAAAGTTTCCGTACCTCCTCGCAAGCGACGGTGTTTTGCATCTTTGAGAGGAGCTCTTCCAAAGTTTCTGAATTAGTTACAGTAGGGAGCGGTTGTATGAGAGTTGCGTTGTTCTGGGAGGCGTGGAAGTAGCGCAGTTTGCTCTTGTCTTCTCTGTGTTGTAACAGTAAGCCTACCGAGAAACCCACTTTGTATCTGAATCTTTGTGTCAAGTGAATGCGACGCATAGTATCTACAGCGTCACTCAACTCGCCGGTTGGTAGCCTGAAGTTTGTTACACTCACGCGAGTCCCGTGCATCCTGACGCCCGTTTGTATCGCAGGCCAATTCGCCGTGAACGTTTCCTCCCCGTTCGGTACAGCACATATGCGCGGAGGGACGGTCACCCCGTCCAGAGATTCGCGTCGACAAGCGCTCTTTCGGCAATCCCCTTCGCCGCATAGAGGGCAAAACTTAGCTACTACTCTACAATTTTCTACGTGTCTCTCGTGGTTGTACGCTCTTTTAAACATTTTGAAACACTTTTCGCATACGTACTGTGTCATGTTTTTTTTCACTCGGTTACCAACTACTTAGCCGTCTAACTATCTATCTATCTATCTAGCCATCTATCAATCTGTCGTCTATGTAACTATCTTTTCTGTCTGCTGTCTGTGTATCCGTCTGTCTGTCTGTCTGTCTGTCTGTCTCATACAGCGTACGTCAAACGCTGTGTGTGTGTGTGTGCGCGCGTGAGCGTTGAGCGTCTCTCATTCCGAATCTATGCCGAGATATTTCAGAATGATCTCTGTTTTGTCATCCAACTCTTTGAGCGCTCTGGCGGACAGCGTCACCCCCTGCTGTGTGGGTTTTTTGTCAGGACCTTCGTACTTGCGCACGTGGACGAGGTTCTTACCGCTGTAGTAGCTCACAGCTGCGTACACTTCGCCCGCCTCATCCAGCACTGCGAACCAGGGGGTGTGATTAGGTTTTCCTTGCGCGGCCGCTGTGTCGCGTATGCGCACCACTGCGCGGATATCGGCGATGCGTGCTATGAGCTCGCGCAGCGCGTCGGCCGTGAAGTGCACTCGCTTGCTTCTGGTCAGAGACGCCTCTTTCACCTGGCCGTCTTTTGTGTAGCGCGGCCTCCTAGACAGTCTAGCCACGTCCTCCCAGATCTCCAGCGTCAAAGCTCCGTCTAAGCAGAACTCTAACCCGAGTGTTTTCTCTGCTTCTTCTCGTCCATCTCCTTCTTTTTCTTGTATTTTTCTCTTCTTAGTGGGCCTTGTTGTTCTGGAACTCACCTTAGAACGTTTCACACCCGCAGGATGAGTAACACCATCAGCGTGAGCTGAATCAGCAGCAGAACCGATAGCAGGAGCAGCGTCAGCGCTGGTGGTATCGGAGGTCTCGTTGTTGGAACAGCGCAGCCACACGCCGTCCGTGCTGTGTGTAGCGGTAGAAGATGAAGCGCCGCCGCCGCCCTCGTAAGGTGGCGGTGAGGGCAGTCGCCACGGACCGGACGGGGGGGCGCTAGCAGTGGAGGAAGTGAGGTCGAAAGGTCGAAGAGGGAAGCCGAAAAACGTACCGCTCACCCCTTGCCCTTCGGGTTCTTCGTACGCCTCGTCGTCAGCGTCGTTCTCTGTCTCACCCTGTTGCTGCTCCTCCTCCTCCTCTTCTTCTCGGTTCAGGGGCTGAGTGTCCGAATAGCTGTAACTCTCAGCGCGAGCGGCGTCGAGGGCGTCCGTCGATGTAGTGGTGGAGGAGAGGGGCTGTGCAACGTGCGGCAGGTCATCAAAGTCATCAACAGTAGTGGGGAGGTAAAAACCCGGTTGCCAGTACTGCGCTGTGCCAGGAGCGTTGTCGTCAGTAGTAGTAGCAGTAGCAGCAAGTGCAGCAGAAGCAGCCGCAGCAGGCGCAGCCGCAGCAGACGCAACAGTAGCAGGCGCAGCAGCAGCCTCAGCAGGCGCAGCCGTAGCAAGCGCAGCAGTAGCAGGCGCAGCAGCAGCAGCAGCAGCAGCAGCAGCGGCAGGCGGGACGGCGGTAGCAGCGGCAGCGCGCTTAGCAGCAACGTGTACCGTCGCGAGTGTAACAACGTCGCTAGCACGACGACTGCTACCAGTAGTACTACTAGTACTACTACCACTACTACTACTACTGCTACTACTAGTGCTACTGCTACTACTACTACTACTACTACTACTGCCGCGAGCGCTCGCTACAGCAGGAGGGTGATAAGACCAACCGGCTGCGGCGGTAGTCTCATGTTCAGTAGCAAGAGCAGGCACTGACGCTAAACGAACGCTGTTCCGCGTAGTCTTCTTGTTCTTGAACGCCGCTAGCTGTTGTCTTTTGCTCATGGTGGTGACTGTAGAGAGCAGCAAAAAAGAATGAGTGAGTGAATGGAGGTTTCCAAGCCCCTTATATACGCCTTCTCGCTTCTAGAGCTAAGCTACTTACCGACCCTGTTCAGCTGCCGCCGGCTGGCCGGCGGCCATTCACAAAGAGAAACAAAAAGACATAAGGCATGACGTTTTCAGCTGGATCCCTTTCCCCCCCCCCTCTTTTGAGAGATCGACTGTGATGATGAGCTAAGCCGCTTACCACCCTGTTCAGCAATTCAACGCGCATTAGCTGTATAAAGGGTTAAGCGGTTGCTGCCTGCCGTCGACTGACCGGCGGCGGCCATTCACAAAGACATAAGGTATGACGTTTTCAGCTGGATCCCTTTTTGAGGGATCCACTGTGGTGAGCTAAGCCGCTTACCACCCTGTTCAGCCATTCAGCGCGCGTTAGCTGTATAAAGGATTAACGGTAACGGTGATGAGCTTACAGTGTGTATACAAAAAAAAACTGCCGTCGACTGACCGGCGGCGGCCATTCACAAAGACATAAGGTATGACGTTTTCAGCTGGATCCCTTTTTGAGGGATCCACTGTGGTGAGCTAAGCCGCTTACCACCCTGTTCAGCCATTCAGCGCGCGTTAGCTGTATAAAGGATTAACGGTAACGGTGATGAGCTTACAGTGTGTATACAAAAAAAAACTACAGGAGGCGTGTGGCGTGAAGCAGGACCCCCCTAAGACGAACGTGTCTGTCTGTGAGTAGAGGCGTGTGCATGTGGTGAGCGACTTAAGTGTAAGACAAAAATCGCCACCTCCTGCCGTGGTGAGTAGACCGGGCCGGCCAGGCGGGCGGGCGGCCGGCTAGTTCAATAGGGAGGGGTGACAGCTGCCTAAGGCTGTGCATGAAAAAAAATCCGATTTTCACCTGACCTCTGACGTTTGTTACAATGAATGTCAGAGGGAGGGAGACGTCCTCGGGTAGGGGGTAGGAGGTATTAAGGCTATGAGTGAGGAAAAAACACCGTTTTCAGCTGGTCTCCACGGATAGCGATGCCACACCCCCTCGTCATCTAAGCTCTTAAGGAGCGGAGCGGCTGAAAAAGCGTCATGCGGACAGGGTGCTAGACAGCTGGAGCGCTGTTGGAAATGGGATTAAACTCCCTCTGTATAAAAAGCTCTCATTTCTGTTGGAAAAAAAACATATCACCTCTGACCCCAGTAACGGCTACTACCACCACCACCGCCACCACCACCACCGCCGCCACCGCCGCCGCCGCCGCCGCCGCCGCCGCTGCCGCCGCCGCCAAGACGAGACGAGACGAGATGGCTCAAGCTATTCCACTTTCAAGCTCGCCTTCACCGCCTGGTGCGCCTGAAAAAAAGTTAATGCGGCTTGACGACGTGAGACGCGGCGCGAGGCAGCAGACCGATGATGGGGAGACCCGACAGGTAGGACAGCGGCGGTTAGCCTATAGCGACGCCTTGCTTCGTCAACTAGGTAAAGAGTTGAGCGGCTGTTGGAGAGAGTTGGGCAGTAGCTTAAAAGTCAGCGCCGCCCGTATGGATGCTCTAGTAGAGCGCAGTGTCAAGACACCGGAGGAGCTGTGTACGGCGATGTTCCGAGTGTGGTGGGGTGAAACCCCGCATCGTCATAGATGGGGCGAGCTCGGTCGCGTCTTCACCCGCATAAGACGCATGGAACTGTTGGCTCAGTGGATGGCCCTTCTCCACAGACAGGGGTTGGATTTCGAAAACCCCGACTCGCGCGCGATGCACAAGCACTTGGGCACCCTCGGCAGACGTCTGGGTAGCAGGTGGAAAGAGGTGGGGGACCATTTAAAATTGTCGCCTGAGAGGTTAGATAAGATCGCTGAAGAATGCGAATACGGAGGAAGTCCCGCTGAGTGGGCCTTCCGAGTGTTGAAAATGTGGCAAGATGAAGCTGACGGCGCCGGCGGTACGCCTTTTGAACTCCTTCGAGTGTTGACTGAGGACATGGGAAAGTTTGGCCTCGGCATCGCGATATTACTTGACTTTATCAAGCAAGAAACAACGAGAACGACGGACATGTGAATTGTTGTGTTTTATTTTCATACGTCTTCTTTATTAGTAAGTAAAAAAAAAAATATCATAACAATTAAGACGCGCGATCTCTTAAAGTGTCACTTCCTCCAGTCGCAGCTGATCGCCTCATCGCAGCACGTGATAAACAAAAAAAAAACGAAGAGACACGCTTCTTCCTCTCGAGAGGAAGAAGCGTGTCTCTCGATTGAAATCTTTTTCTTTTCTTTTTTTCTTAAAAGAGACAAACGCCCCTTAGAGTGCTCCCCCACCCCCCTAGAGTGCCCCCCTCCCCCCTCCCCCCCTCCCCCCCCACCACTCGCCCCATGCATCCTAAAAGCGCCCCCCTCCCCATGCATCTTAAAAGAGCCCCCCTCCCCCCCTCCCCTCCCCTCCGCCCCTTATACACTCTAAAGAACACTTCTACCTAGTTCAATAAGTCACTTCCAGTCGCTCGTAAAACAATAAAAAATGAAAAAAAATGAAAAAAAAACTTATGTCGTAGTGTTTTTTATTAGTTTACCGAAAAAAAATAAGAGACTCGCCTCCTCCTCCAAAAAAAAAAAAGATATCACATTTTAAAGCCCGTGACCCCTTAAAGACGCTCATCTCTTCATTAAGTCGCGTGACGTCACTTCTTCTTCTTCTTCTTCTTCTTCTTCTTCTTCTTCTTCTTCTTCTTCTTCCGGTCACGTGATCAATCAGGTCACTTCCGGTCACGTGATCCTCAATGAGGTCACTTCCGGTTGGCCATTAGGTCATGTGACGTCACTTCCGGTCCCCTAAGTAGGTCAGTAGGTTACCCAGAATGCACCATCCCCTAAGTAGGTCACTTCCGGTCACCCAATGGAGGCCTCTGATTGGCTTCAGGGTTACCCAGAATGCACCGCTAATCCCCTAAGTAGGTCACTTCCGGTCACGTGACCAAATGGAGGCCTCTGATTGGCTAACTAGGTCACGTGACGTCACCACTAATCCCCTAAGTAGGTCACTTCCGGTCACGTGACCAAATGGAGGCCTCTGATTGGCTGCATGTCGATTGAGTAATAAACAGTACTTAACTATAGTCCCGTTCCGATACATACTATACTACTGACCTCACAGTTGGGAGCCTCGCCAGCAGGTCCCAGATTCAGTATATCTGGGTTGTGGTCCTTTTTGTCTAGGGCCAAAGATGGGAGCTTTTCTTTTCACAAATACATTGTAAATATTTCAAAATATGCTGACATCTGATTTTCCTCTTGTTCTATTGTACATTCTTATAGTTTGTGCTAGAGTGGAATACATCCCTGGGGCATATGTGTGTTTTACCTGGGCCAGCTGGGGTTGTCCATATCTGGGTTATGGTCCTTTTTGTCCAGAGCTATAGATGGGAGCCCAGGAGCATTTTTCTCTTTAGAAACGAGCTCGTTTGCACTTAGAAATGCTGTAGTAACGAGCACGTTTGGGAGTCCATTATGTTTGTATTTCTTACTTTCTATTATGTCTCACATAGGTAAACGATTTTCCTAACGAACATGATTGTATTTCTCCACTCAAAGAAACTCCTTTCCTCTTGAAATCACGACTTATTGTACATTCTCATAGTTTGTGCTAAAGTGGAATGAAAATCGGCTCAAGCTGGGCAATTTGAATATGGGCTGACCCATCTGGGCTCCCAATCATAGCCCTACACTGATATTCTTTGGCTCCCTATAAGACCAATCTCTTATTCACTAAAGTGCCTCACCAAGTTAGTATTTTTTTGGCTCCCTCTACGACTAGTCTTTCCATTTAGGCTAAATTCTTTTGAGTAAGGCATTAGTCATATGTTGTCTTGCCTCAGTCATTTTTGAATAGCACTTGGTCATGCCTGAACAATGTCCCTATGGCTAACCTGGGATAGTCACTTCAGACTAAAGCTAATCCCATATAGCATTCTCTGAACTGAGTCCAACATCAATAAGCATATCTCGCGTAGTTTCAAAAAGCAAATCTCACATAGTCTTACTGCTTTATCCCTCTAGAGGCCAAAACAAAAGCTTTCAATGTATATATCCTCTTATACAGTATAAATACAGTACGTTTAAATAGCTCGTTAAGAAAAGTTCTCCCTCCTCCCACGCAAATTAGGTGTGCGGTGGATCTTCTTTGGTGGCATTGTCGCATCATGACGACACATATCATGTGAAAGGCCGTGTAAAAGGCCATTGAAACAATGAAAGCCAAGCTGCTGCCACACCCGCTGAAATAACCCTTTAAGGACCACATCATGCCTTAATGCATCATGCCGTTGGTCATCATGATGCATTAATGCAGCCCTGGTGATAACTCGCCAGGGTTGCATTCATGCATCATGCTGACCCTTATGAGTTTGAGTCACTCCCTAAGGGGTCGGCATGATGCACCCATGCAGCAGATGCATTGGTGCGTCATGACGACAAATGTCATCTTTTAGCAAAATCCATCCTTAAAGGGTTGACACCCATGTGAAAAGTCTTTCAGGTGAAGTAAGCCAAGATGCCGCCATGTTTTGTTCTATGTGTATCCTGTCTCTACATAAATAGCCATGTCAAACAAACTTCTGTAGCCGCTGTCATCTGATAGTGTAACTTACACGGAGGGCAAACTATTTTGAACTTACTGTGTTAAGAGAGTAGAGCATTGCTGGACTTTAGGAGGAGAGTTGAGCTTTTCCAGACTCTGGGAGGAGAGTTGAGCATTGCTGGACTATGGGAGGAGAGTTGAGCATTGCTGGACTATGGGAGGAGAGTTGAGCATTGCTAGACTCTGGGAGGAGAGTTGAGCATTGCTGGACTCTGGGAGGAGAGTTGAGCATTGCTAGACTCTGGGAGGAGAGTTGAGCATTGCCAGACTCTGGGAGGAGAGTTGAGCATTGCTAGACTCTGGGAGGAGAGTTGAGCATTGCTGGACTCTGGGAGGAGAGTTGAGCATTGCTGGACTCTGGGAGGAAAGTTGAGCATTGCTGGACTCTGGGAAGAGAGTTGATCATTGCTGGACTCTGGGAGCGTTGATCATTGCTAGACTCTGGGAGCGTTGAGCATTGCTAGACTCTGGGAGGAGAGTTGAGCATTGCCAGACTCTGGGAGGAGAGTTGAGCATTGCCAGACTCTGGGAGGAGTGTCGAGCATTGCCAGACTCTGGGAGGAGAGTTGAGCATTGCTGGACTCTGGGAGGAAAGTTGAGCATTGCCAGACTCTGGCAGGGTTCAGCATTGTTGTGTGTAATATATGTTAATCTTTGAGAATATATAATCACTCCAGTTTCACCCCCCTTCCACATGTATTATTCCCGAGTGTTGTTTAGAGGGAATGCCTTGGGTGTCATGATGCATAAGGCCACTCAAAAAAAGGTGGTTTCTCATCACCAAGGTCTGAGAAATCTGACGAGGGAGGCTTTTAAAAATATATTTTTTTACTCGCAGGCCAAAATGTATAGGACAATTTACCGGTTTCTTTGGCCAAAATTCACATTTTATTGGTTAAGAATTAATTGATCTTTAGAAGTGGGGAAGATGTAAGTTATTTCTATACCACTGCATTGCTTGCATTATTAGCTTTAATTTGATAACAAATATGACCAATTTTATCAATTTTCATGAGGTTTTTCATCAAAATTTGGCAAAAAAAAGAAGTTTTCCCCAAAACCTGATTTTTATGATGCACGCGGTGATGGGAACCATTTTATCTTTTTTAGTGGCCTAAATGTAGCCCATGCTAACCCTAGGAGGTGATTACTCCTGATTAGTAGGCATGTACATATGCAGCACTGGAAAGCTACCCTCCCCCCCAGGCCTGCATTGGTGCATCATGACGACAAATGTCATCTTTTACTGACATGCTGTCCTTAAAGGGTTAAAGGGCTAAGTGGATTTCAGACTCAGGCTGACTCAGGTGCCTCTTACCTGCATTTATTGGTCCCTCATGTACCAATTAAATAGCCCAGGCCACTTCACAAAAATAACCAACATATTTTATCTCCAATTACTACTAATTATAATTTTATTTTCTGTAGAAGGCAATGACTTTGCTGCATCTTCTTTGATTGATTACTTATAACCTTTACCCTCCTTTCTCACGTAGAGGCTGTGATACCTAGCATGCCTATAAATATGTTCATAGCAGGCAGCTTATATGAGAGTGTAATAAACGAGACTTTTTTCCTTATAATATTGGTTATGTTATTAAGAAAAGAACAAGGTCGACACAGTTCGGATCAAGTGTACAGGTTGCGAATCTAAGGTTTATTCAAAGAACCTAGACAGGCGTAGCTAAATCAGTGCGAACTCCCTGTAGGGTCCAGAGCAGGTCAGTGGGCTCGTAGCCGATATGATCACCAGGGTCTCTGTCCAGCTTGGGTACAGAGTAACCGACGAGTTCCATCAGACGCTGGCTTTATATAGGCGACCAGCCTGGGAGCGCACACGCAGACTGGAAGCCTATAGCAACCTCTATCCATACCCCAAGCCCGGAGCAGGTGCTGCCACCTACTGTCGGGCTGAAGGGTTCGGACAGAGCTTGCAACGCAGTAATTCAGTCGACCTTACAGTACCAACACCTAGACTCGGAGCGAGATTGGCGTTAGCCTCATATGAATATTGTAATGAGGATATGGAGCGAAAGCGGATCCATTTCTGATTGGCTGGCTATTTAGACTGATAAGGGTAGGGGCAACCCAATACACAATCATTAATTACATCAATTAAAGGATTAAAAGTCCGCCGTGGCCTTGTGTATTCGGAAATACACATCCAACTTCAAAGGGATCTCACAGAATACACATAATTATTTTGTGTATTCTCCTCTCAGTGTGTCAAGGTCGTAATTATATGATACCTACGCTATATCTGCATGTAGCGTGGGTGTCCAAGTCAGCAACGCAGCGTCCAACAAAACCTGCCATATAATTATCCCTAGCCCAGCCCCTACAAGAGTTTTTGATAAGTATAGTATACAGTACTAAAGTATACAGTACAAAATAAAAAGATTCAGACCCCCTTTAGGCTTATAGCATTTGACAACATTAGCGGTGCGGCTTATAAGCAAGTTAGCCTTAACCGTGAGAAATTATGGTACTATTTGTGCTTCTCACAGGTCCACTCATTGACCATTGGTTTCTATCCTTATCAATAGAATCAGCACTGTAGCCAACTGTAGACAGCCAACACATGTCTGCAACACTTTCTGATTGGCTATGCACAGCGCCTATTTGCTGGGCACTAGTCTGAGGGTCAGGGTATAGGCTAGTTTGCTTTCCTTGACATGTTTGGGTTAAGTAGTTGTCTCAAACCACAATGACTTTTAGGTATTTCTTTGTTAGCTGTGGAGATACATAAGCTGTGCTAGTCCTGCAAGAGTTTCACCTTTAGAAGCTTTAGGGGTTGAGGAAAGGTGTATTCCAACTCTAGATGCTTTCAAGAAAAACAGGAAAAACCCCTACTTACCTCTCTAAGAAAGTAATTTATTTTGCCTGTTTCCTATATGATATACTCTACACGTTTATAAAGTTATGTGCTCCTAGAAACCAACTTTACCCTCTAATATGTTTTATTTCTAAATATAATTAATTCTGTGATTGCCTGGTACACGCCACTTGTCTGTAAAACTGTTATCATGAGGCTCTCAGGAGCCAGGAGAATATAGGCACCGCCCAATTTTTGTTAAGGAACATAACTTGTTCCCTCCTGAATAAATATTACTTAAAAAACAACAAGAAAAAAGCTACTAGGCTCAGACCCCCCCCCCCCCCCCAGAGCAGTCTCCCAGTGGTCTGGCCTAGCTATTTTGCACTCAATTCTTTAGTACTACTCAGCAATTTCAGCAACCATTCAACTTAGCATGGGTCATTAGTATCAGCCTATGAATTTCTTGGCCAAGATGGATCTCTTTTGGCAATAACCTCCCAGAATGGTGCACTGAAAATCCATAGGTTGAAAGGGCTATTCAGTACAGACTAACCTAGGTTGGTCATATGAGTGTTAGTCACAATGGAAAAGTTATATTCAAAAATGACCAAGGGGTCAGTCAGTAGTGGCTAACCTAGGTCCATCATTGGTGTGTTGTATTTGTATACCACTAGTTGGGGCCACCTGTGATGACCACTCAGTGGCTCCCCCTGGAAATAAAAAGACTAAGGTGGGTTGTTCAGTAGTGACCAACCTGACAATAATAACTAATCTAGGTTGGTAGTATAGGGAGCCAAGAAATGACTATCTAGGGTAGGCACTAGTGACTAAGAGGTTGGGCGTATAGGGAGCCTAGGAATATCAGTGTGGGTTTGGATAATTTTACTTCTCCTAACGGACAATAAACCTACAGTACTGCCAGATTTGACCTGTCCTGAATAAAGGCTATTCTGCATCAACTCATTTTTCTCAATATTAAGGGCTAGTTTATTGACAAAAGTTAACTTGCATCACCATTCACACAGTTTACTATAATAATATCCCCCCTACATTTTCGTAGAAAGCCATTGTTCCCCAGTTACTATACTTGTACATGGCTCTAAGTAGCCGCTTACATCCCCCGCGGCCATCCGTGCTCGTCTCGGCGTCTCGTTATGATGACTCAGCGTTATCCGCACCTAATGGCCGCTGGGCCTTGTTCTATTGGCTGAGCACTCCTCAGGATATGAGCCAATTAGTTGTGTCTCCTCACGTTACTGCTACAAGCCTACATCTATACATATATGTGACCCGTTTTACGAAATGGGCCGGAAGTCGCCCATATGAGATGTTGAGATATTGCCAGATTCGTGTACAGCTCATCAAGAGCTTTCATTTGATATATGACAAGTTTTATATATTAGCCAGTATTCAGTCTTAGGTGATATTTTTGTACCTTTTTGTTGAATCATATGGACATTCAAGTTTGACCGTCATGGTTGAAGTGAGGTCAAGAGCACTTTTGGATATAGCTTTCATTCGCAAGAGGGCTCTTAAGGGCTGGGAGCTCAGCTCTTACAGGCACAAGATAGGGTGAATATGTTGTAGCTGGACAATGCTCATGGTCCCCTGTCCAAACACTGCTGCCCTCTGGTGGAACTCTTATTTTAGTCCATGTATGGAAAATGCTGAACTTATTCCCTGATGGCCCAGCTTTAATGATGATCCTCGTAATGTTTTTAAAATGCTGTTTCAAGGATAACGCATCAGGCTCAGCATGAGATTACAGAGATGTGGGAAGATAGTGACCGTGACTGTTGCAAAAAAAATAGGACTGCTTTTGGCGACAATGGCACTCACTTTTTCTGAGTGTGTACAATATTAGCCTGGGCTCCACTAGGGCGACACAGGTCCCTGCGAAACGAGGCGATCCTTCTAATATCTTGTTTTGTATATTTCGCCTCATTTCGCTTCATTTCGCGGCAGTGTCGCCTTAAAGCTGGGCCGTCAGGGAATAAGTTCAGCATTTTCCATACATGGACTAAAATAAGAGTTCCACCAGAGGGCAGCAGTGTTTGGACAGGGGACCATGAGCATTGTCCAGCTACAACATATTCACCCTATCTTGTGACTGTAAGAGCTGAGCTCCCAGCCCTTAGGAGCCCTCTTGTGAATGAAAACTGAACTATATCCAAAAGTGTTTTTGGCCTCACTTCAACCATGACGGTCAAGCTTTAAGGAACGCCAGTGAAAGGGTGAAATCAGGGCGAAACCAGGGCGAAACCAGGGCGAAATTGAGCGAAATGCAAAACAAAACATACAAAAAGATCACAACACTTCGCAGACAGCAGTGTCACCCTAGTGGAGTCCGGGCTATTCCCATATGAGTCTGGAAATAATGTATTCACGTTTCAAAGCTGGCAAAGCCTCTGTCATGAATCTAGCATTGACCAAGTCTAGAAGGGGAGGCCAGCACTCCTAGACTGTCATTCCTACTGAGTCTCTTGAGAAAGTCCAGCATTGTCTGATTTCCCTAGGAATCCTAGCGTTCAAAATCAATATGAATGGTCAGATTGACCCTTCCTTTTTTCTCTATAAGAACTAGCTTCGAACTATGCTTGCCTTGCAGTTTACAGATTGCTGATACATGTATACATCTACCTTATATGTTATAATGATCCTAAAGGTCAGATAAGTAGTTGCTATTGTAAGACTTTATTGTTCATCTCTAGCTATGTATACAGTGTATTTTTCTTACAGAAAATTGTGGTAAAATTAACCCTTTAAGGACGGCATGATGCCATCATGCCCTTGGTCGTCATGATGTAGGATATGAATACAGCCCAGCTATATTATATATATATATATATATATATATATATATATATATATATACATACATACATATATATATATAATATATATATATATATATATATATATATATATATATATATATATACATATATATATATATATATATATATATATATATATATATATATACACTAGGCTTTCATTTTACTCAGGTTACAAGTACTTAATCAAGGTTATAAACACACAGATGGTGATGAAATACAGTTAATTCAATTTCAATTTGTCATGGGTTCATTCTGGAAATCATAAAAGTACAATACAATCATATTAGTTTCCATTGAATCACAGAAAAGTTTGATACTTGTAATGATAAACAACACCATATCACTATTATGATAACAGCACCTCCATTTCTATTCTACAATATGATGACTCATCAAAAAAGCCAATCATGGTGATATTGTAACAGGATAGTAGTAAACTATCCGGTATATAATTGTGGATAGGAAGGGCGGGAAACCGCCAGGTAACCCAGGACGCGGCGCATGCGCGTAGGTTCACTTCCGCCTTGCTCGGGGTGAGGAAGCCATTGTAAGATCCAGAGCCGGAACGAGTAGTAGCCAGCGTGGGAATTGTTGAAATTTGAACTTTTAGAGATTACCTACGAGACTGACAAGGGAACCCCGGTGGTACGAGTGTTGTGAGTACGTGTAGTGCAACATTGGACGTTTGGGGACGCGTACAAAAAGAATTAGGAGTCTTTTTATGTACGAAGGAACGTACCGGCTGGATTAACGTCAGGCGCCATCTTGTGTTTCTTTACGGTATTAGGAGTTTGCCGGGAGACGGAGTGACAATAGCAAATGCCTAAAAAGGTGTGTATTCGCTGTAAAACTCAATATGATGGCCGTACAAACAGAGGAAATGACTTTTGTAGGGAATGTACGAGGCCTGAGGATGGTGACACGGGTGGAACGGCAGGAGAGGATGAACTATCACAACATAGCGCTGAGGAGTGGGTTGATAACATGCACCTTGACAGTGAGCGAAGGGGAGACGATACAACGTCAAAGAGTATTCCAGGTGAGAGAGGCGCCTTTGTCGATGTGGTCCATGGAGGACAATATACTGCTGGTGCAGGGAGAGGTGTTAGCCATGTTGGGGGCTCAAGTGCAGTATTATCAGGACAAATGGTTCGAACGCCATCAGAGATAGCTTTGGATAAGAGCAGTGAGCGCGAGACGTTAAAGTGTTTGCAGCGTGAACTCCAATATGAAAAGGAAAGGCTGCAGGCGTTCACAGAAGGTGAGGAGGTGTCCAGATTACGAGCAGAAGTGGCGCAGACCAGGCACAAAGCATCCAAGGCAGCGTCGAGGAAGTTCAAATATGATGAATTTGCTGAAGGATTTGCTCATAAGGTCGAACTAGAAGAGGAACGGAGGGGGAATAGCATTGAGCTAGCTGTGCAGAAGGATAGACATAGGCAGGAAGAGAAGGCAAAGGTGCTGGAGGGTCTTAAAAAATTACAGGCGTCTTCTAAGTCTGGGAAGGTGCCTGTAGGTGAGACCACTAAGAAGAAGACTCATACCAGCGCGGTACCTACAGAGCAGGACTGTGTCGAGTTTTCAGAGACTGATGGTGGTTCTGATGTGAGTGGGAGTGAGCTGACGTCAGGCGATGATGAACGGGATCAGCTGGTAGCAGAGTTTAAAAAGAAGGTGCAAAAGAAGGCAGCAGAAGGCAAGAAGGGTTCCAAGACACCGAAGAAGAAGTCCAAGAGCAAGTCAGGCAAGAAGTCCAAGAAAAAGTCTAAGTCGCCAGAAACAAGTGCTGAGTCAGAGGAGTCGTCATCTGACAGTGAGTTGGATTTTGACTTACGGCGTGTGATCCCTAAAAAGGATAAGAGGAAGAACCTTAATTATAAAGAGATTCTGTATTATTCACTCAAGGATATAGAGCAATTGTTAGAGAAGGGGGAGCCTGTAGCACCGTACGTCAGCCACCTTAGATTTATGGCGGGCAAGGACTTAAAGATGTACAGGTATGACAATATAGTGCAATACGACGCTGTGGTGAGAGAGGAGGCTGGCGACAAAGGGTTAAAGGCTTTTGGTAGACGGAAAAGTGATATTGTACATGAGCATTTAGGCTCAGATGCTGTGATCAAAGGGGGAGAAAAAAGGGGTGGATTTGGGGGGAGGGGGGGGGGGGGAGGGGGGGAGGGGTAGGGGGGGTGGGGGGGGGGCTACAACCACCAGTGGGAGGTTAGAAACCAAATTTGTTATCAGTTCAATGACGGTAGATGTATGTGGGGTGCATCATGCTACCGTAAACATGTATGTGCCGAGTGTGGCAGTGGTGATCATGTAGCAGGTAAATGTGGGGGGGGGGGGAGGTGGTAGGGGCAGGGGGACACCAGGGGGGGTACCTCCTGGGAGATAGGGGGTGCAGCTGGTTGCTATGAAAGACGGTATGATTGTGTGTGAATATGTATGTGTACTATGGATGGAAGCTATGAGGTGTTGTTTATCAATTCTGATTGGATTTATTATGGTTGAAATGTTGAAATGTTTGAAAAACCTAAAGGTGGATCTAGGTGAGGCGATTGCTATGATAGCTTTCATGTGTCCATCCATGTATAGATGGGTGGAAAATGATGCGAAATGTATGATCATTTTGATGGGTAGTTTCTATGGTAAAACCCATAAGATTATGGAGAATACCGGTAATAAGAGTTTTGTTAGTTGTTATAAATTAAATGGTGGTTGCGTATCAGAGAAAATTCCTAAAGAATTATATGAGTCGTGTGAAGAGGTTAGGAAATTTGAATTAAAGTGGGGGAGCTTTAAATTATGTGTCGATAAATGTGAGCATTATATTGATGGTACAAAGGTATTGTTGAAACCTTGTGCAATGCTGCTAGAGGTGCTGAGCTCAGGTCATTGGTTGCAGAGTATGGAGTATATATTTCAAAGTAGTCTAGGTGGCTGTGTGATTGCTAATCATGATATAGACACGATGTATGACTGTAATAATTACTTATCGATCAAAAAAGAAATGGCCAAGAAATGTATGGATGTAATTGTAGAGAGCGAATTACTGGAAGGTATTATTAGTATAGTGGATGATAAACCAAAATGTATACATTCGTTAGGTGCCATAGAAAAAGATGGTGGCGAAACTATTCGTTGTATAACAGATGCCAGTCGACCTGAAGGTCGTAGTATTAATAATTATATGTATGATGTCATAGAACGTTTTCAGTATATAGCCCTGAAAGATGTAGCAAAAAATATGACAAAAGGTTGTGTTATGGCTGTTTCGGATGTGAAAGGTGCGTACCGCAGCGTACCGGTATGTAGTGAGCAACGTACTCTTCAAGGGTTTCGCTGGGAGATTGGAGGTTGTATGAGATATTTGGTGAATAACAGTTTGGCGTTTGGCTTAAAATCAGCACCGTATATATTTACTCAATTTACGGAATTTATTGTTGCCTGTATGAAATTGAGGGGTTTTGATAGAATTTATGGTTATTTAGACGATTTTCTAATAATGGAAAGTGATTGGTATAGATGTTGGGAAGGTTTAAATGTACTGATTGGATTGATTAGAAGCTTTGGTTTCTATGTCAATTATAAGAAAATTATAACTCCAAGATGTAGGTTAAAATATTTAGGTATTGAATTGTCGTCTATAGATATGAAGTTGTATTTACCTAAAGATAAATTGGATAAATTGTTATCATTAATTAATGAATATAGTGGATTGTCGACTTGTACAAAGAAAGAGCTGCAACAATTAGTGGGAGTGTTGTCACATTGTAGTACGATTATTAGGGGTGGTAGGACCTTTTCCAGGAGAGCTATCAACCTGACAAATTCTGTGATAAATCAACATGATATCATAAAGTTATCAGATGTATTTAGAGATGATTTACTTTGGTGGAAAGCGTTTGCTTGGATGTTTAATGGTAGTGCGGCAATTATTAAATTGGATTATTCTGTATGTATAACTATGTATGCAGATGCGTCGATGTTAGGTTTTGGCGCTTGTTATATGGATGATTGGTTCTATGGAACATGGAATAATTGTAAGGTGGATCAGTTTGATTATGTGAATCATTGGGAAAAAGGTCCAGTGGAAGTTCTTAATTCTTCTGCGGAAAGAGAATTATGGCCAATATTATTGTCGTGTGTTAGATGGGGCAGGAGTTGGAAAAATAAGCCTGTACATGTATTCACGGATAATTCTGCTGTAGAAATTATGTTGAGGACAGGGAGGTCACGTAATATTTTGTGTATGCAGTGGCTGAGAGAGCTGTTTTGGTGCAGTTTTGTGTATAATTTTGAAATTTTTCCGCATAGAATTTCAAGTAAGGAAAATGTATTTTGTGATGCATTATCGAGAGTGATTGGTGGGAAGGCTAGGAATATTGTGTTTGAATATGCAAAGAAGAGGAATTTCTGTTGTTTATCAGATAAATCTGGATGTTCAAGAGCTAAAGTAAATATTTAATTTTTTTTTGGTTGTAGGTGACGTGTTATTGAAGGAAGTCAGGCGCTTGGAATGTATGTTTTATTCAGAAAACACCAAGAAGACTAGAAGTGTTCAGTTAAAGCGCTATGAGGACTTTTGTGCTTTATATGGGTTCATAAGTTTTCCTCTTGAGAGTTTGGTTATGCGGAAATATGTGGCGCATTTATCAAAAGATTTGTGTCATTCTTCAATACAGCAATATATTTCGGCCATTTTGGTTTTGGCTAGGATGATGGGTTACCCGGATGAGTCACGAGAGTCACTCGGGTTGGTTTGGGTTTTGGGAGGAGTAAAGAGATTGAAAGGTGTTGCGGTAGAATCATCCAAATGTTTGTTTCCTGAAGATATGTTAAAGATAAGAGATTGTCTGGATATGACATGTTTGGCTGATATGGTATTCTGGTTAGCATGTCTAATAATGTTTAGGACACTGCTGAGAGGATCGAATGTGTTGTTTTCAGAGATGTGTTTGTTGTTTGAAGATGTAATTATGACCGAGTGGGGAGTATTGTTTTCTGTGAAGAAGACGAAGACCATCCAGTTTAAAGAAAGAGTTCTAGAGATACCGGTAGCTTCAGTTAAAGGTCACCCGTTATGTTTGTTGTGGGTGTTGGAATTGTGTTTGAAATATACCGGTACTACTGAAGGGTTACCTTTGTTAGGGTGGGTAATAGATGGTGTGTTTGTACCAGCCACGTATGAGTGGTTTATGTCAAAATTGCAAAAAATATGTAATAAATTGAAATGGGTGGGGCGATATGGAACTCATAGTTTCAGACATGGAGGCGCCACGACTTTGTCTATGATTGGGTTAAATCTACATGAAATTTCCAAGAAAGGAGATTGGAGGAGTTTGTGTGTACTCAGATATATAAATAGACCATTATTGAATTTGGTGAAGGAGGAATTGTCATGGAGCAGGAGGTTGTTAGAGTTTAAGTTGTGATACTTGATGTGCCCATACTGATATCTCAGGTTTGGAGGGTGTTTGGCGGGTCCTATTGGACTTGGCTCAAGCCCAATTCTGTATCTTCTCATTAGTTTGTCATAGTATCTTTGGTATTAGACTACCGGTAAATAGGAACAGTATTATGTAACAGGATAGTAGTAAACTATCCGGTATATAATTGTGGATAGGAAGGGCGGGAAACAGCCAGGTAACCCAGGACGCGGCGCATGCGCGTAGGTTCACTTCCGCCTTGCTCGGGGTGAGGAAGCCATTGTAAGATCCAGAGCCGGAACGAGTAGTAGCCAGCGTGGGAATTGTTGAAATTTGAACTTTATATTTGTTATTTGTAATAAAAGGGCGGGTCCTATTGGACTTGGCTCAAGCCCAATTCTGTATCTTCTCATTAGTTTGTCATAGTATCTTTGGTATTAGACTACCGGTAAATAGGAACAGTATTATACAGTAGGTAATAAAACCCTTATAATGAACAGGCACTTCTAGAGAACAGTATAATGAACTGTACAGTATATTAGGGAGTGGTCATTTTTTAACAACAGGGGGGGTCGGTAGATTTTTGCGCAAGCAGGTCGACATTTTTTTGGTCCCCCCCCCACGGGAGGGGTCATAAATTTTTCGGTCCCCCCTAGGCAGGTTGAAAATGAGCGCGGCCGACCCCCTTGAACTATAGTAGCGCGCTGTCTTTTTCGCTAAAAGGGGTGTAATTTCTTTGGTCCCCCCCTCAAGAGGGGTCCAAATATTTTTGGTCACCTCCTTCAAGGGGTCTAAATTTTGTTGGTCCCCCCCAAATCCACCACCCCCCCCCCTGTTGTTAAAAAATGCCCACTCCCTAATACTTTACAGAGTGGTATGTTGATCCTGTGGTGTTGGTTGTGGTGCCCTCAGGAGATGAACCACTCGTATCTGCCTTGTCAGCTTCCTGCCTCCGGGACAGATAGGGCTAGCTATATGTTATATATATACACTGTGAGAGGCACAGTTCACCTATGGCTGTGTCTCACCAGATCGGGCCAATGTGGGCATCTTTGACTGGGTGCAATCTTTGACCGGGTATCATCTTTTACCGGCCACCATAAATGCGTAAAGGATAAAATAAAGAAAATGCCGGTGGTTATATCACTGTAAATAAATCATTTTCTGTCAGGAGGTCAAAGAGGGTAAGGATGGCACCCAGTCAAAGACCTTCATATTGGCCCGATCTGGTGAGGCACATCCCTATGCACGCATGGCAAGTCTCACCAAATCGATACAAGTTGATAGTCTATGTCCAACAACCATCTATGACGAAGTGAAATAAAAAATACTTATTTAGGGCAACTGCACGTGTATATAAATGTCAGGAAATGATTTAAGCATGTCTTAAAAAGTCATGAACCTTATATTGGTTAGCAGTTTTTATAATTAACACAGATCCAAGGTACCTGGTCATAGACGTCAGCTGGTCCTAGATGGTTGCCAGTCATAGATGATTGTCGGTTATAGAGATTCAACTTGTATCATTGTTGCCATTTTGTTGTCATGAATGCAGACCTGGCAACTCTCCAGTCTATTCATGCATCTAGAAGGATATTAGGTTAATACACTCCTCACCGAAGGTCAGCATGATAGATGGGGTTGCTTTAGACCCTAGATGATAACTAAGGTCTTTTGAAGGACACTGATGGTGATAGCATCTATGAGGGGAATGATGGCAGAAAGCACGCCCCTACACTTTTACCAAGGCACTGGTACATCTTTTACATCCCACACTATATATAGGCATTGTGTGAATTGGACAGGCCTTTAAAGCTGGGCCGTCAGGGAATAAGTTCAGCATTTTTCATATATGGACTAAAATAAGAATTCCACCAGAGGGCAGCAGTGTTTGGACAGGGGACCATGAGCATTGTCCAGCTACACCATATTCACCCTATCTTGTGCCTGTAAGAGCTGAGCTCCCAGCCCTTAAGAGCCCTCTTGTGAATGAAAACTGAACTATATCCAAAAGTGCTTTTGGCCTCACTTCAACCATGACAGTCAAGCTTTAATATGCTTTTATAAGAGGGAGGTCGCAGCTCTAGCAGCAGGGTGCTGCTGAGTCTGAAACCCACGACCTTCTGTGTGTCACCACCATTTAGCGCTAAGATCGAACTCAAACTTTTGTTGAGTTTGGGCAATCCATGGTTTTAAAAGAAAAGCCCACCGCTTTTTCATGCTGAGTTCTATTGATTACACACATTATAGGAAGTTGTCTGCTAAATTAGATTACGTCAAAATATGTAGTATATGGCAGTAAAAGAAGAAACTCTCATGAAGAGAGTGACGTCACAAGTGATTCATAACCTGCCTCTAATGCCCATTGACTGGTCTAGACAGAAGGTCTATGCTCACTGATTGGTCTGAACGACTTTTTGATTGGTTGCTCGGTAATGTACCCTTGGACAGGCAATTAACGACCCATCAAGGGCCAATCATAGGGTACTCTTAGTGCAGACGATTTTGTGTATAATTTTTCTTTTATTTTATTGGCTTTTGCTGCCTTCTTGCTAATGACCTATATTAATTGGGAGGAGAAAGAAGGTTTATAAATACTTTATAAAGCTGATGGGTGATTTATCAACCATACCATGACTTTACGGTAGAATATAAGTCAGGGTAAAATAATGCATTTTAGCATAAGTGCAGTGTGTTGGGCAGGCTTTGAATCACTTGTGACGTCACTCCCTGCTTGAGATTTTCTCCAATTTTCTATCAATAGAAGACAAGATGAAAAACCGGTGGGCTTTTCTTTTAACTTGAAAGCAGCCATACTTTTTACCTAAAAGAAACACAACGGTAATGAGGTACACAAAAAAGAGAAAAAATCAACTCTTGGATCTGGTTTTCACCTTTTCAAAGCTAACAGCAGGATATACCCAAACCTGACCAACATTTAAGATCAAGGCAACAGTGGTGCTTGTAACTCGCATTGAGGCGAATGGCGTGTGGGACGAGTACACTGAAAATCCATAGGTTCAAACGGTTAGTCAGTACTGACTATCCTAGGTTGGTCATAGGTGTGTTAGTCACAATGGCAAAGTTACATTCAAGAATTACTGAGGGGTCAGTCAATAGTGGCTAACCTAGGTTCATCATTGGTGTGTTGTATTTGTATACCACTAGTTGGTGCCACTTGTGATGACCAATCAGTGGCTCCCCCTGGAAATTAAAAGACTAAGGTGGGTGGTCAGTACTGACCAACCTGACAATAATAACTTACCTAGGTTGGTCATATAGGGAGCCAAAATATGACTAACTAGGTTAGGCACTAGTGACTAGGAGATTAGTCGTATAGGGAGCCTAGGATATCAGTGTATAAGAGACTGGTGGTAGTTTGTCTTCCTGTCTGACCATGCTCACCGGCCATGCTCACCGAGACGCGTCGTCCCAGAATAGTCACGTGGTCTCGGTCTGCTAGTAACGGAGACCTGAGGGGATTAACCAATCAGATCCGTGCGTGGTGTGTACTATAGGGTAAAGTGCCCATGAGTTTACCACTTGGACCTCTGTTCAACTTGTCCATCATTCTAGGAATTCTGCTGTATTAGGCTAACATGTAGATATAAAATTGATATGAAAGTTGACATCTTGGACTTTCCAGCCAATAAGGCTACACTGTAAGAAGTTACTGTATTTAAACAGCACAATTTGCTGTACATTTACAGCACTTTGTAGTGTGTATTATCCTAGCTGAGATTGAACTATTATGCAGGAAAGTACTCTCCATGCATGTGTATTAATTGATATAAATTGATGAGAACAACAATATGAAACCTACAGAAGAATTTGCGGTAACTTTACAGCACCCAGTTGCTGTACATGTACAGCAAAATCTACTGGAACAAAAGTTGCCAGCAACTTTTGCTGTAGATGTACAGTAGAAGTTGCTGTAAATTTACAGTAGAAGTTGCTGTAAATTTACAGTAGAAGTTGCTGTACACCTACAGCAAAATCTACTGGAACAAAAGTTGCCAGCAACTTTTGCTGTAGGTGTACAGTACTTACTTCTTACAGTGTAAGTTATAGATTAGCAAATGGGCCCACAGAGATATTCAGAAATTACTCAAATTATATGGCTGAATATAAGCTCTAGCAGGCATATATACAGTATATGTATAAACAGAGAAAAATATCTGCGTCAGCGAGAATCTCGATTGCTAAAGCTACATAACAGTCAAGTCCTTATTTGTAAAGGCCGTTGATACTGCAGCAGCTGGTACAAAGTCAAACCTGGCTCACCAGCTGCTGGCTCCCTACATATTAACCCTTTAAGGAGGGATGTCGCTAAAAGATGACATTTGTTGTCATGATGCACCAGTGCAGCCCCGGTGAGTAACTCACCATTGCTGCATCGGTGCATCATGCCAACCCTTTGGTGAGTGTCTCAACCCCCATAGGGTTGGCATGATGCTTGAATGTAGCATGGGTGAGTTTTTCACTAGGGCTGCATTCATGCATCATGACGACCAAGGGCATGATGCATTAAGGTATCATGCCATCCTTAAAGAGTTAACTGGTGTCCAATTAGGTGGTCCAACATTTCTCTTGTGCGCCTCATTGCATTGGGTTATAACTGGGTCTAAGAGAGCGCTCATTCTCTTAACAACAGGGGGCGGGGGCGGTGAGATTTCGTGAATACAGGCAAAAGATTTTAATTTGTCCTATAGGCATCAATTTTTTTTCTGGTGGCTCAAAAATCAGTGTGCACCCCCCCCCTTGATGCAAAGTACTGTGCAAGCTTTTTTCGCCTCCCCGGCTTGTCAAGATATGAGTGCTCTCTAATGTCCAAATTTACAATCTAATAAGTCTAAGTATAGGACCCATCAGTTCAGGACCTGAAAGGCTCCAGACGGTTAGAATTCAGGACTCACCACACTAAACTTTCGCAGGGTCCCCTTACTATACAAGGTAGACAGATATATGACCGCACCTCTCTATTTACTGGTGTGACACCTAACTCTTTAACACTGTAAGCGCGGCACACTGATATTCTTAGGCTCCCTATACGCCCAACCTCTCAGTCACTAGTGCCTAACCTGATTAGTCATTTTTTTGCTCCCTATATGACCAACCTATGGAAGTTATTATTGTCAGGTTGGTCAGTACTGACCAACTCACCTTAGTCTTTTAATTTGCAGGGGGAGCCACTGAGTGGTCATCACAGGTGGCACCAACTAGTGGTATACAAATACAACACACCAATGATGAACCTAGGTTAGCTACTACTGACTGACCCCCTCAGTCATTTTTGAATATAACTTTGCCATTGTAACTAACACACCTATGACCAACCTAACCTGTACTGACTAACCCTTTCAACATATGGATTTTCAGTGCATGTCGCTGAAAGATGACATTTGTCTGCAAGATGCACCAATGCAGCCCCGGCGAGTAATTTGCTGGTGCAGCATTGGTACATGATGCCAACCCTTTAGGAGTGTATCAACTCCCTAGGGTTGACATGATGCTTGATTGCAGCCCTGGCAAGTTTGCATCATAAAACTAAGATTAACAATTGACAGGTATAAATCACCATTGTCAATGAATGGTCATTCAGAATTTGTCACAAGCAGTGCTTTATGTATGGTGTCTAAATAGAAAAAAAAATTTCCAGTCAATGGCGTCTTCTTATAGAACTGTCTATTGTGTATATTGACAATCACCCTATTCTCGTCACACAGCAAAAGGCCTACGACTTCCTGTTCTTAAAGAGCATCCAAACAATGCATCCGGGCAATGCACCCGGTGCAAATCATGGGTTGTGTAAGAAATCGTCTGAAAGGAATTCTGTGAACTAAAGTAACGTCAAGCTGCACGGGTGGGTGTCCAGGAATCTTATTCAGACTAAGAAAACATCATCATGTCAGGAACTACTAGCTGTGTCTCACCAACTTGGGCCAATGTTTTCGTCTATGACCGTGTGGCATCTATGACCGGGTGGTATCAATGACCGTGTGCCGTCTATGACCTCCTGAGTGAAAAAGGTTTATCTAGGGCAGGTGAAGATATATGTGGATATGTAAACACCGCCATTTTCTTTATCTTATCCCTTACATATCAAAGAAGAATTATTTTTTTCTAAATCTTTTATTTTAAGGTATCCGGTCATAGACGGCCCCCAGTCATAGATGGCACCCGGTCATAGACGCCACCCGGTCATAGATGCCACCCTGTCATAGACGAAAACATTGGCCCAAGTTGGTGAGACACAGCCTACTATGCACAAAATGGCCTGGGAGTGTCAATTGGTTACTGTCCATGTGTTTTTTCAGCAAGAGGCCAAGAGCTAACTAGAAAAACTGTTAAAATAGATTCTAGAGCTGGCAAATGTCGGATTTTAGGCTGCCACATGCCAAGTGGGTCTTCTATCTCCAGCTAGAAGACATGCTTCCTTGCTATTTAGACAAGTTTTTGACTCATTTATTTTATGACAGTCACAGTCTGGAGACAAGTTTACTTTTTGAGTGCAGGACTGTTCCTCACAACAGGTGCAACTCCTGCAGGGTTGTGTAAGGAATCTTTTGAACAGGATTCTGTGAACTGAAGTTTATAATGTAATGGTGTCCTATAATGCATTCAGATAAATTCGTGCAGTCTAGGACAACGGACAGGCTCGACATGCAGAACATTGTTTTCTATTCTCTAAACAATCCTTACTTCTAACAGTGCAGCTACTACCTGTAGGCTGCTGTGGCCTCATAACGAGCCTTTCATGCCGCTATAAATAACCCTGTGAGCTACTCCATACTTGGGTGTGAGAGCAGCTCTGAGCAGGATTAGTTAAGGGACATATGTACATATGTACTTGGTCGTAAAGGACTAGGGAGAGCACAGGCCTGAACTGATCAGCTTGGTCATACTGGGAGTAGATGACTGTATATAGCACAAGGTATGGCACGGCTAGAAGTCCATCATCTTTATACCCTAGATTGCCCTACAGGTCCATTATTTGGCCATAGACAGGTGGCACCATCTGAAGTCTAAAGATTATAGTAAACTAAGCAGTTACTGGGTCGGTTCGGTGGGCGGAAGGGGTGGTAACCACTTCCCTTACACAGCTTCCCCAGTTTCTATCATGTCCCTGCAGATAGAAAATCACAGCGCCAAACCGATCCAGCCAATTTGTTGACTGGATGCCATGCTGAACTCAAACTGTCCATACTGGGAACCAACTCTTCACAACCTGCTCTTCCAACTACCAACCGCCAGCAGGTGGCCGATCCCCAGCAAGTTGGAATGCTCCAACCATCTAAGTCAACCGTACCACCCAGTGCACTCGCTTTCTCCACCAGTGAAACGCTCGCGGAAAAATCATCTGGAGAAAGCGGGACTCGAACCCACGACCCTCAGATCACATAACCTGCTGCTGTACCAACTGAGCTACTTCCCTGTCTGACAATCATTTTAAGCCTGTGAGGAAGTGGCAGGGAGGGACAGAGGTAGACAGAGGCAGTGACAGAGAGACAGTAAGAGAGAATATACAGGGGACATGGCATATGGTGGTTCAATGATGAACTCTAGTGCATTCATATATTGTGGTGACAAAGGGCATTGTGTATTAGGCTAAAGCACTATGCCCTATGCTAAGTAATGAATTTACTACAGAATGCAGCCTTCTACACATATAAGTGGAAGGAATGGTCGTGTTTTAACAACAGGGGGGGAGGTCAGGGGATTTTTGCACGAGCAACCCCCAAAGGATTGTGACCGACATATTGGAGCAGAAATGTGCAGGATTTTCTGCTAAGTAGGGATGAGGCTTCTCTTTAAGTGGGGTCTACATTGTTTTGTCCCTCCCCCCTTCAAGAGGCCTGACTTTTGTTTCCTTCCCCCGAATTCCACCCCCACCCTTCTTGATACTAAAAAGATGAGCATTCCCTAGGCCAAAGAAAAGGTGTGTTTCAGGTAAAATAGTCTGAAAATCTAGGTAGGGTAGGTCGGAATTCTTTTTGTTTAAACTTTGGCCTGAAAACTTCAGTGCCGACTCACCGACAACAGTGTCGACAAATAGCCCAAATATTACTTTGAATTTTTTTTTTTTTTCAAAATTGGATAAAAACTTCTAGGGTTGCCCTTGTTTTGCTAGGTAGGATCAGGTAACCTAAAACACACCTTCTTTTTGACCCTAGCTGCTCGCATTCTGCATACTTCATGTGCTGCCTGTATCAGCACAGACTGCACCGGGACAGACCCATCACGTTAACTTAAGAGGCACTAAACAGCACATAAAGTAGCCGTTAAGGGAGTCTGGGTGCATGAACATGGGGTAACCAGGGAGGGAGGGGGGAGGACATTTAATAGCTGTACAAAAATATGTTCTTTGATACTATAAACCAACAATATATTCTACTGCACATGTACACTAATACCTAATTTCTGTGTCAGGAGCAGTTTTGGCGTACTGGCTCGTGATGCGCAGGGTTGGCGATGAAAGTAATTGTTATAGGAGTCTGGGTGCATGAAGATGGGGCAATAAGGGGAGGGTGAGTGTGTGTGTGGGGGGGGGGGCAGCAGTAGGCCTACTCACTGTTATATGTCAGGTCCGGGACTGCACCGAAAGAGTAGACAGAGACACTCTTGACCCCGAACTTAGATCTGTGCATGGTCACATGATGGTGTAGTAGTGCTATTTCTATACTGTGGTTTAAACTGATTTCCGATTTTTCTTCTTAAAGTCCTAAATTCAAAACCCTACTCAGTTTATAGTTTATCAAATTCTCTACAAGATGCAATATTTCATATTGCAAGGGGATTTCTGGTTATTGAGAATCACACATTTTCTTTTCACTAGCCCCCCCCCCCCTAGACGGCATTGGTGGGGCTGGGCACTTTGTTACACTAGGGTAGCATGCTTCCCCCACGGCCGCAGCACACTCCAGAAACCACATACAAACTTGGCATGAAAAAAGTCCCACCATTGCCGGGCATTGGAGGGTAGATTATTTATGTAACTTATCATTAAGCCTTCCGGGATTTCACCTCATTTTATTTCTTTTTAGGGGTCTGCAAGGGGGCATGAGACCACCCCTCACACCTCTGCCACCCCACATAACAGAGGGGAAGGCCAGGTAGCACTGGCAATGGTTGTGCCCCCCCCTCCCCCTCCGGGGAGGCCCGTAAAAATGGGTGTATGTGTTCAGTAAATGTGTCCTAAAATGTTAAATATATGAAATATGAGCCTGGAATCTTTCATGCAAATGAAGAACACATATATACATATGTATACCAAGCTACACATCGACAAGGTGCCTAGAAAAAATGTTATGCCAGTGTTTGTGACACACATCTTGTCCGTAACTGGATGCTGGGGCTGAGTGCTAACAAAGTAGCGCTGTAGCGTGACGTTCCGGTGGGGGGGGGGGGGGGGGGCTGAGGACTCGCACATGCACCTTGACCATGTACATCATACTACATGTAGTACAAGGGAAAAGGGCAGGGGGGGGGGCAGAAATGATGACGGGCCTGGGTGTAAGGCTGAGAATAGAAATGGGAGCAGGGTCATTTCTTGGCCACGTCTCCGACGAAGCAACAAGCTCTAATAAGGAAGGTCTAGAAAGAGAAAAACGGGCTCGAGATCTTGTATCGGTAGAATTTTTTAGAAAGTGATCATCAATGTCATAATCCTCAGACAGCTCTCTGAATTGTTTTACAGAGTGTCATCAATGTTTGCACACTTGATGACGTCATACTTGAGAGGCCTCTATGTGCCGGGTGAAAGCGCCCAGCTCCATATCCTACTTATCAGGTCTAAGCAATGACCAGGAAATGACCCTGCAAAGACTTATGAAGCCGGGGCCATTTCTCTCCATGCCTGCCTCCACATTACCCCCTACCCCTCCCACCTCCCAAGGTGTGAATGCTCAAGGCAGGTTCATTTTTGGGGCTGCCTTTAGGCCTTTCTTGTGTGTTAGTAAAGAATACACATACAAATATAATTTAAAATTCAGTTTTCTCAGCTGCTATACTTCTGGTACCAAAGTTCTCCTGGATTTTACTAGATTATATTGTGGTTCTACTGATGGAGTGCTTTTTTTCTGTCACAAATTTGGCACACCAGTCACATTTGCATTCTTCTGGTAATAGAGAGCTACTCTCTCCCATGTCTGGTGCAAGTATTTAGTATACTACTTTGAAAAATCATTGGGAGATATTTTAAAATGCTTAATTGCTAATACTTATAGTTCTCCTTCCATTTATGATGATTTCACAATTGAAAAGTGAAGGCAAATATCTGAAATATCCATTACAAAAAGGCACTTACTATGATTTAAGAGCAGGGTCATTTTCCACAATGGCTTCATAAGCCAGGGTGAAAAATGACTACAGGTTCAAAGGTCGCTGGCATAGTCATTTTAAGGAGTTGCCAGCACCTGCTTATATTCACTGCATAGCTCATCCGATTTAAGCACCTTTAAGCAAAAATCCAATTGATTAGGGGCCTTCTATTAACAGCTTGAAGTGGGCACAAAATCCAGTCCAATGTTGAATCCACATTGAATCAACATTGACAACTCTCTGTCAATGTTGATATTCTGCGTCTACTGGGAAGTTGTTTTAAGTTGCTGAAAGCTTCTGAAAGAAGGATATTATAAACTTTGATTACCGTAAAACCCCGCCTATAAGCCGAATTTATTTTGGCGTTTTTATTTGCTATAAGCCGAATCTTTTCCTTCAAACTCACATTCGGCTTATAGGCGGGGTTTTGTCCAAGGATATTTGAGATTATGGTATACAAAAGTATGAAAACTTAGACAGTAATTTTACTCAATTTTAATGCCTTACAAACCATCTTCACGTTAAGTATACTTGCTATACCAATGGCACATGGTATTTCAATTGAATAAAAGAATCAAAATCTGTTTTAGAACACCTTTTTGGTAGGGTCAGGTTGGGGGTCAGGGGGTCCCCAAGACCCCAAAAGTCACATTCGGCTTATAGGCGGGGTTCTCTTAAATGTTAAAATGATATCATATAAGCCGAATTCTTTTCCTTAAACTCACTTTCGGCTTATAGGCGGGGTCGGCTTATAGGCGGGGCTTTAAGGTAGTGTTTAAAGTTCCTTAAATTGGATGGTCCATGCAGTGATTAACATGCAGACAAGGAGCGGCTAATGCAGTATAGGACAGTCGATGCAGCTACTGGGATGTAAGATGGGGTTACTCCGGTCACATAAGGACGCTGCCACATTGGGATGGGTTCTAGTCGTCGCTTTATGTCCTTGTTAACAGCTGGGTCTTTTCAATGGTGATGGAATCTATGAGCTGGTGTGGTGAATGTAGAACTCACACCCTTACACTTTTATTGCAGCAATCTTCTAGAAGATTCCCCAATCCGTTTCTACCTGCACTACTTTCTTCTCTGCTGGCTGGCGGATCATCATGAAAACTTAACTATGCCATGCTTTTGAGATACTCATTTTTATTACATGGTGGTATGGCCTTCTCTATGCTAAGCCTATGGGAGCTCTGTACTCCATGCCCCCGTGGAGTATGGTGTAGCCATACTCCATGGCCTCCAAATTTGTTGATTTTCTTCATTTAAAAACTGTAGGGCCATGTGATAAACACAAAACCCCACTTATTAACATACATGCACATCATACATCACTGGTTGAAGCTGGGTTATATCACACTGAGCCTACGGCATCGTGTGATACGACCCAGCTTCAACTCGTGAAGTATGATGTGCATGTATGTCAATGGCATGGAGTTTTGTCTATGTATAACTATAATTCAACTCAAATATATCTAAAGGAATGTATAAACAAATGCTGTTTAAAACAGGAGAAATATTTGCCATGTGTTTGTGGTAGAAATTTGAGATATTTGTAAGAACTATGTTTCACCCAAGGATATAGCACAGTGTTATGGAGGTAGGAAACCAGACAAGGTAGTGGCCATTTTCACTCCTTCTTCCACAGAAGATTTCCTGGAGTGCAGGCAGAGTCGTATTTGAGACTGTGCTGGGAGAGTGCAAGGGCTCTCTTTAGACACATTGTGGGATGGACATGAATTGTGTGTAGAATTACACTTTTATTTCACCTAGGGCTGCTTCTAATGGCAAGGTGGGATGGGCAGGATATGTGTGTCTACGACAGCTAAAGGCCTTAACTAAGCCGCATTCCCAATTACTTACAGCTGTAACATAACAACACTGAGGAATAAATGTAATAACCAGGTTCTGTTATTCTGTCCAAGCCAATGCCGCTCCCGCCCTCTGCTCAGGGTCTCTCACACTCTGGGCCTCACATCTCCCTGGCCTCCAGCCACCAGGCCTCCTCCTGCCCACCCCAGCCCTCTGGTCCCGTCGCTGACTCCATCCCTCTGAGTCTCTGGCCGTGTGATCGAAGTCTCTCTGACTACTCCCCTGTGGTGCCTTGCACACTACATATTAATACCTATTTCTCCAGGGCTGGAGGGAGTGCCTGAGGTGGTGGCCGTTACCTCATTCACCAAAATAGCCATACTCTCTTCAGAGTGGTCCAAACCAACATAACGTCACATGCATTCTCCAATCACATACAATCACCCCACATCGGACCACACCCACCCTACGTTTTTTAATGTTAAAACATTATTTTGACGTAGCATAACGTTTTTTTGTTAGCTGGGAACTAAATAATCCGGTGTAACGTCTTACAGTCAATACCTGGACAAATAGAAATTGTAACCAATTGCAATTTTTTTCCCTCAATGACGTAGCCAATATAGCCGCACAATGTGAGTTGGGACAAGATGACGCATAACAAATCCAATTCATTGCCTTCATTTTATGGCAACTTATTGTCTAATACTCTATTTAATAAGGTTAAACTAAAGATAAATCAATATCTCTGAACACTGGTGATACTGATTTTGTAATCTGGACAACTTACGCGTCATTGTAATGTCTAAAAACGGTCACGCTGTATTATAATAATTGGCTATAAGGTCAAGAAGACTTATGCTGTGCAAAAATAAGATATGGACAAAGGTTTACGAACATTGATCAAATCTGAGGATTATTTGCTAAACGAAGCCGAGTGAGTTAACGCTCAATTAAGAGAACCGTAGATGTGACAAAAACTAAGAGAAAAGAAATTGTATACTGATAATTAAATATAAAAAAAAGCTCGCGTCATTGTGATGTCTAAAAAGGGTCATGCTGTATTATAATAATCGGCTATAAGATATGGACAGAGGTTTATGAGGATTTAATCAAATCTGGGGAGTACTTGAATAAGCGCAGCTGAGTGAGCTAAGGTTCAGTTTAATGAGTTTTGCTAAGATGTGACAAAAACTAAAAGAAAACAACAGAAATTGTATATTTATAATTTTCTTAAAAAAAAAAATATTTCATACCAATTAATGCTGTGTCACACAGACTGTGATCATCACTCACACCACGTCACGTGTGAGCAAAATTGTAATTTTAAATCTACATCTCTTTTCACAATTAAAATATTCTAATGGACATTTCTTTGTTGTTGCAGGTGGCAATGGCAATGCAGGCAGCACAAGCCTTAAGTCGAAGGTAAGGTGTCGCGTTGTACAATTTGAACCTTTAACCCTTCCCATGCAGTTTTACATTGAATCAACATTGAATCAACATCGATAACTATTTATCAATGTTGATTCAATATTTTGTGCCCACTGGGTTAACCCTGTTAATAATTAACCCTTTAAGAATGGCATGATACCTTAATGCATCATAGCCTTGGTCGTCATGATGCATGAATGCAGCCAGGCCAGGGCTGCATTCCAGCATCGTGCTGACTATACCTGGCAAAACAGGGCCGACCCTAGAAATCTTTATCCAATTTTGAGAAAATATTTATATTTAAAGTAATTTTGGGGCTATTTCAGAGTCAATTTGATAGTCCATGAGACTACGCAGCTGTCGGCGAGTCAGTGCTGAAGTTTGTGAGTCAATTTCTGGGTACTTTTCAGGCCAAAGTTGTTTTTTAAATAATTGAAAAAAAAAGAAATCCGACCTACCCTACCTAGATTTTCAGACTATGTTACCTGAAACAAATGTACACCTCTTTTTTTGGCCTAAGTAAGAACAGCCGGCTTTTTTGCTGCAGCCTATAAATATCTCATAACAACATCTATAACGTATCACCATTATAGGGAGTGATCATTTTTTAACTTTGGGGGTCAAAATCTTTTACCCCCCCCTTAGGGTCGAAAATCGGCTCGCGCGCGGGCCCTTTGAAGCATAGTAACGCGCTGGCTTTTTGGCTCAAAACAGGTTAAATTTTTTTGCCCCCCCCCCAAGAGGGGTCCAAATTGTTTTGCCCCCCCCCGCTCAAGGGGATTAAATTTGTTTGCCCCCCCCCCCGTTGATAATAAATGATCGTCCCCGTAGCGCCAATATAGCACTGTATCTCTACGCCCACATGCCCCACTGACCAGATAACTCTACATCTTGGCGTCCATTTCATATTTCTAATTAAAACACCACAAAGGTTGTTTGTGTACAGCCTCCAGGCTTGAATAATGCAGCACCTGGTGTATTTGTAACAATGGTGACGTCATGGTGACGTCATGGTGACGTCATGGTGACGTCATGGGCTGCTGCAGATTAGCCTGCTGTGTCCCTTCAAACACTGTCAGAAGCTAGTGTACCTGCACAGTATAAAAGGAGGTATTTTTGGTTTCCAGTATCACATACTGTACAGCTACAAACTCACATACATTAAAACACCACACACAGGAGATCATGGGTTCGAGTCTGACCTTGGCACGATGAGAAATACGTTTTTCTTTTCATATAATATTGATATAGAAATGTTAGCTAATGAATATTTGAATGTGTACATTTGTATTATTGAGATGTTCTATGGATAAACAACAGTAATGCCTATGTGCTTACTTCTAACAGTGTAGCTCATGCTCTACTAATATACTGCATGAGAAAGCTATTGATTTAAGTTATCATAAAAAGAGGGTGGTTTATTACATGGTGGTATGGCCTTCTCTATGCTAAGCCTATGGGAGCTCCATACTCCATGCCCCCATGGGGTACAGTGTAGCCATACTCCATGGCCTCAAAATTGGTTGATTTTCTTCACATTAGGACAGCAGGGCCATGTAATAAACACAAAACCCCACTTATTAACATAAATGCACATCATACATCACTCGTTGAAGCTAGGTCATATCACACTCAGCCTTTGGCATTGTGTGATATGACCCAGCTTCAACTCGTGAAGTATGATGTGCATGTATATGTCAATGGCCTGGAGTTTTGTCTATATCCAGTCGTTACGAAAACATGCAGGACAGTGGCAATGTGCTCCTAAAATGTCACCGGTCCAGCAGATTGATGAGTGTAGCAGGACCAAATGTTCAGTCACACGTTGAGCTTCTTTAAAGTAAAATAATTTAGTTGGGTTTCTAAACACGAAATATATTTGTCAATATATTGTGTAAATCTATGTATTTTCCTGATTTAGCCATAGATGATTACAATTAAAATGTATTTTCAATGGACAAAACTACTTTATACTTAAAATGCATAAGTTGTCAGATATGTGGCTATCCGGTCCTTTAAAACTGTAGCCCGTCCTGCAAAATTGAAAATTTGCAGGACCGAATGTCCTGTGGGATGAAAAAGTTTTCGCAAAGACTGTATATCTTCTTTGAATAGTGCACATTCATCAGCCATGCTGATACCGTCATGTGGTCAATATAAGGCTGTGTCTCATGAGATGGGGCCAATGTGATAGTCTTTGACCAGGTATCATCTTGTACCGGGTGCCATCTTTGACCGCCTTGATAGAAAACAGTTTATTTAGGGCTGTTGAAGACAAAAATGGGCTGAAAAGGTTAATGGATGCTATAACACTTTAACTTAGTAATAAGTGGCCCATTTATATCTTCATCTGCCCTAAAAAAAACTTTTTTATTAGTCCGTCAAAGATGGCACTGACTCATTGATTTTGTAATACCTCACAATGAAAAGCAGAGCAAACCAATATTCGCAAGTCACGTGATGTTTACGCTGATATAAGTGCGTCATAATGAGCGGATCATTTGTCAATGATATCCCCATTAAAACTTTAAGGACGGCATAATCCATTAATGAATCCTGCCCTTGGTCGGCATGATGTAACTCCCCAGGGCTCCATTCATGGCTGTGTCTCATGAGATGGGGCCAAGTGTGAACGTCTTTGACCGGGTGCCAGCTTTGACTGGGTGCTAGCTTTGACCTGGTGCCAGCTTTGACCAGGTGCCAGCTTTGACCGGGTGCCAGCTTTGACCGGCTTGATAGAAAAGGGTTTATTAAAGGCATTTGAAGAAAAAAATTGGCTAAAAAGGTTAACGGATGTTACAACACTTTACATTAGTAGCTAGTAGCCCATTTATATCTCAATCTGCCCTAAATAAACCCTTTTCTATCAAGTCGGTCAAAGCTGGCACCCGCTCAAAGCTGGCACCCGCTCAAAGACGTTCACACTTGGCCCGATCTCATGAGACACAGCCTCATGCATCATATGAACCTGCCAGGTTGATACACTCGACCTGATGCAGCTATGCAGCCTCGGCGAGTCACTCGCCAGGGCTGCATAGCTGCACCATGATGACAAATGTCACCTTTAAGCGACATGCCGTTCTTAAAGAGTTGACATCTGATATCACTGTCAAATAAAGTTTATTACCTTTATTAAGTTCAACTGGATGCGTTCATGAGTTGAATAATGACATAAAAACTGAAAACTTAGAAATATTGATTTAATTTAATTCTGCAGCATCTCTCTAAGGATGTGGGCGACTGTTATTGTTGTAATATGACTAATTTGACTTTTAAATGGCGCACATTGCTTTAATACAGTTTGCCGATGGTCATTATGATGCTTGAATGCAGCCCTGGCGAGTGACTCACCAGTGCTGCATTCAAGCATCATAACGACCCTACGGGTTTGTGACACTCCCATAGGGTGGGCATGATGCATGAATGTAGCACCGGTGAGTTACACGCGGAGGACTGCATTCATGCATCATGATGGCCAAGGAGTATTCCACCCTTAAATGGTTAAACTAGCTACTTAGTAAGAGTACAGCAGTCCAATTGTTATCTCAAATTGAATTGTAATAGTTAGCTGTGGGAATTATTACACTGATGATGCCCTTACTAACAAATGAACTTGTGCATAAGCATACCCATAATTTTAGTGAATTCTAATCTTTACAGTTGTAGGGGCTTAGTAGTCCCCGCACCTGAGTGGTAGGCCCGCAGGGGTGGCCCGCTCAGGTAGTCACTGCGCCCCTCCCATACCGATCCAGTAACGTGAGACAGGGTCTATCTGATAGGACATGGGGATGTAGCTCAGTGGTAGAGCAGTCGCTTGGCAAGCGGAAGGCCCCGGGTTCGAGTCCCGGTGTCTCCGAAAACGTCATTTTCGGAGAAACCGTGTCCCTCACACAGTAAACGGCAATACCCAAAATAGCTAAGGCCACTCCAAAATACTTGTTTTTCAACACTGAACGCATCTCAAAATTCGCCCTTTTTTTTTTCGCAATTTCCAGTGGGAAATATGATAAAGAATGGGAGAATATGGGCATATTTGGTACCAAATTAAAGCTTACAGTATTGCGGATCCAATGAACTGGACAAAATATGCATATTAACAACATTTGATGATCCCTAATATCTTGGTCGCTTAAATATGAATCTAATTTGTCACATTTACCCAACAATTTGGTCACCAGCACTAAAAAAAACACTTTAAAAAAACACGCCCTCGTCATTTCTGTGTTGGCTAGGTAATGAGAAACAAGTACCTTTTTTCAAGTGACCTAAGTCAAGATCCGGGCCGCTTGCAGCTTATCTGAACATTTCCAGTGATATTCGGATAAATTGTGGGTGAGAATTTGGACCCCCACTCTGGTATTATTTGTGAAGACCTTTTTTGAGTTTATAAACTATTTTATTTCACTTGGTGATTTTCTAAAATACGATACAGTCAAAAAAGGGCTTTTGACTGGAAATTAGGCACATGACTTGAGCCTCGCTATACTACGGTAAATGAGAATGACTTTAATAAATCATATTCCAGATGTCTCTAATACTCAAGATGAAATACAACAACATTTTAAATCAGGTATTTCTAACTAATAAACATCCTTCTCATGCGTGATGAGAGGATTGATGTTGTGGCATTTCCCAGATAGAGTTTGACCTTCAAACTGTCACCTTTGTCGGACCGATTTGGCGGCAATTAACACTTTAAGGACGGCATGATGCCTTAATGCATAATGCCCTTGGTTGTCATGATGCATGAATGCAACTCTGGTGAGTAACTCGCCGGAGCTTCATTCATGCATCAAGGGATGCGACTCTCCAAAATGGTCCATGATGCACGAATGAAGCCCTGGCGAGTTACTCGCTAGGGCTTCATTGGTGCCAATCATGACAATAAATGTCATCTTTTAGGGACATGTCATTCTTAAAGGGTTAAAGCACTTGCTTCCTGGTGCTCTGACAATCTTAAATTCATGACATTAGAAAAGGTAAATAGTAGGTGGAATGAAAACAAAAAGATGTCTTTGAGTGAAGCAAGGCGGTTTGTGGAATGGAAAGCATTTATTAACATTGGTATTTCATTTATTCTTGACCTTTTGCTGTGATCTCCAGGAGAGTGACCAATTGCCAATAAACACAACGAAAATAAATGAGGATCACGCTGATAATTACAATCTCTCGAGAGCCATTTTAAACAGGCTGTGCGGGCTTATCAGAGTCCAGTCTTTCAGAAGATTACAGAGTCCAGCTGTCATATTGGGCCATCGTCAATTAGCATTGGACTAATATCTGAGATTTGATATGCACGAAAGTAAGTAACACTACAATCAACGGTTAAGTGTGTAGTTTGGGTTTATTGTACAATAGGTATACAATGGTATGCACCTAGTACCCTACCCAGCTCTCTCTGGCTAATAGCCTTATATACAATAGGGTGGTGCAGTGCCACTGGTGGTGGGTGAAGGTACTAGGTAGCAGGTGTTCGTGTGCTTTGTCCTCGGCTTGTATGCGGGAACAAAGCAATTGTATATGATATTCTTGGTCGATTAATAGCGGTTTGAGCCTTCATAATATCACATAGCAACGCCGGAAACTCACTACAGAGTCTATGAATACTGGACTTATGGTTCGAGCAATCCAACATTTCGTAACTCTTCATTTTCGAGAGATCCCAAAGATACTATTAGCCCTCATCTTTTTGTGGGAAAATAGATAAAAAGACCATCAAGCCACATTCGGTCAAATCAGGTTGGAGATGAAACAAGATTTTATCCCTTCAGCAAATTGAGCGCAAAGGTTGAGTCCTTTTTCAGACCAATCTGTAGCATAGGCAATGAGAGCTTGAGAAAAGGGTATTGAAATGAATTGGTTGGCGGTTGGAGCAATTTCAGCTGACTCAGCGAAAAGGGCTATTCTCGTATTTATTCATTTATGACATAACGCTGATTGGTAACAGCTGATGTCTTAACTAGGACAATCCAGGTAATACTGTGTGCTGGAAAAGTCAAAACAATTAAACCTTTATTTAAAAGAAAATTGTTTATATTCATATTATTATATTATTTTTTAAAGAAAGAGATTATTCATAACATCCATTTCATTCAGTGTTAGATTAATCAACACCATACACTGTAAATAGTGAAACCAAAATATGTTCTTTTATACTGTAAACCAACAGTATATTCTACTGCCCATGTACACTAATACTGTGGTGTATACTGTAAACCTACAGTAGATTCTACTGCCCATGTACACTAATACCATAGTATATACTGTAAAACTACAGTATATTCTACTGCCCATGCACACTAATACCGTAGTAAACACTGTAAAACTACAGTAGATTCGACTGCCCATGTACACTAATACCGTAGTATATACTGTAAACCTACCGTATATTCTACTGCCCATGCACACTAATACCGTAGTATATACTGTAAAGGCCTACAGTATATTCTACTGCCCATGTACACTAATACCGTAGTATATACTGTAAACCTACAGTAGATTCTACTGCCCATGCACACTAATACCGTAGTATATACTGTAAACCTACAGTATATTCTACTGCCCATGTACACTAATACCGTAGTATATACTGTAAACCTACCGTATATTCTACTGCCCATGTACACTAATACTGTGGTGTATACTGTAAACCTACAGTAGATTCTACTGCCCATGCACACTAATACCGTAGTATATACTGTAAAACTACAGTATATTCTACTGCCCATGCACACTAATACCGTAGTAAACACTGTAAAACTACAGTAGATTCGACTGCCCATGTACACTAATACCGTAGTATATACTGTAAACCTACCGTATATTCTACTGCCCATGTACACTAATACTGTGGTGTATACTGTAAACCTACAGTAGATTCTACTGCCCATGTACACTAATACCGTAGTATATACTGTAAACCTACAGTAGATTCTACTGCCCATGTACACTAATACCATAGTATATACTGTAAACCTACAGTATATTCTACTGCCCATGCACACTAATACCGTAGTAAACACTGTAAAACTACAGTAGATTCGACTGCCCATGTACACTAATACCGTAGTATATACTGTAAAACTACAGTAGCGTCTACTGCCCATGTACACTAAGGGAGTGATCATTTTTTATCAACAGGGGGGGGGGGGGGGTTGGTTTGGGGGGGGGGCAAAAAAATTTGGACCCCTTGACCGGGGGGGTGTAAAAAATTTGGACCCCTCTTGGGGGGGGGGTCAAAAAAATTTAACCTGTTTTGGGCCAAAAAGCCCGCGCGTTACTATGCTTCAAAGGGCCGCGCGCGCGCGCGGATTTCCGACCCTTAGGGGGGGGGGGGTAAAAAATTTCGACCCGTTGACCGGGGGGGGGTGAAAAAAGTTTCGCGCGCTCCGCGCGGAAAAGCACCCCCCCCCTGTTGTTAAAAAATGATCACTCCCTATTACTGTAGTATATACTGTAAACCTACAGTAGATTCTACTGCCCATGCATGTACACTAATACCGTAGTATATACTGTAAACCAACAGTATATTCTACTGCCCATGTACACTAATACCGTAGTATATACTGTAAACCAACAGTAGATTCTACCGCCCATGTACACTAATACCGTAGTATATACTGTAAACCAACAGTAGATTCTACCGCCCATGCACACTAATACTGTAGTATATACTGTAAAACTACAGTATATCATACTGTGCAGCTGCACTAACTTCTGACGGTGTAGGATCATTATATGAAAGTACCATCAGCCGTAATATTCCCATTATTTGAATACATATATTGAGGTATTGTGTTCAAGGAAATCACTTGATGAAATTAAATACTTTATAAATTCGAAAGTTACAAATATGATTTATGGTAGTACAAAAATATTAATTTCACTTTCAGTATCCCTTATGTAATTAACCTTTAGCATAGATGACATTTTGAACAACTGTTGTACATAATATCATTTACATACAGTATGTTTATCACAGTATCGATGTTTATGATGAGAAAAATAAGTAGAAGGGTATTGTCATGATATGATATGAACAATACATCAATAAATTACAGAAAATAACAATGAAGCTAGTACAGTAATACTACTTGTTCGGTCTGTTTCTGTCAAAATACAATTTTCTTTGACTTTTCTTGCTGTCTTGAAAACTAACTTATGGGAGTATGAGTGCAGGCATGGTGAGTAACTTTCCGGTGCTGCATTTATGCATCATGCCTACCCTATGATGATGCCTACTGAATGCAACCAGTCATGCTGTATTGGCGCATCATGCCTTGAGGCATCATGCTATGCTTAACCACCTAAGGAAGCATTTCGCAAAAATATGACGTTTGTCATTTTGATGCACCAGTGCAGCCCCAGAGAGTAACTCGCTGGTCCATCATGCCGACCCTTGGGGAGTGTCTCAACGCTGTAGGTCAGCATGATGCCTGAATGCAGTCTTGGCAAGTTAATCACCAGGGCTGCATTCATGCATCATGATGACCAAGGCACGATGCATTAAAGCACTATTAAATTGTTTTAAAGATGGCATGTTGCCTAACAATGAAATGAAATTTTTTTGTCATGATGCATCATGATGCATTAATGCAGCCCTGGCAAGTTACTTGCCGGGGCTGCATTGATGCATCACACCTACCCTTAAGGAGGGTCTCAAACCCATATGGTCTGCATAAAGCTTGACTGTAGCACTGGCGAGTTTCTCGCCAGGGGTGAATTTATGCATCATGACAATAAAGGGCATTATGCCAACCTTAAATGGATAGGTAGAGAGAAGGTTGCAAATATGTTATGTATATACCCGCCCCCCCCCCTAGGTATATATACATATCAATACAATAGCCTGTAAAGTTTTCTGTTATTGTCAGGTCAGTTGTCATCTCCCTTGTTTTATTCCAGACGCCGATCTCGGTGGAACATGAGCTACAGGCATTGGTCGACACAGGTGAGACGCTTCTTTATAAACAATCACTACACCTTTAGCGTTTAACCCTTTAAGGATGGACATTTGTCATCATTGATGCACCAATGCAGCCCCGGCGAGTAACTCACCAGGGCTGCATTGGCACATCATGCCGACCCTCTAGGAGTGTCTTAACCCCATAGGATTGTTTGTTGTCATGATGCATCAATGCAGCCCAAGCGAGCAAGTCACCAGTGCTGCGTTCAAGCATTATGCCGACCCTATGGGGATTAGATACTCCCGAAGGGTCAGTATGATGCACCAATGCAGCCCTGGCGAGTTACTTGCCAGGGCTGCATTGGTACATCATGACGACAAATGTCACCTTTTAATGACATGCGTCCTTAAGGGTTAAGTATGGCATGCCACTAAACAGTTCCTAAATGAGCCTTGCAATGGGCCTTTGCCTTTATTTCATGTTATTTTCTATTCAAAATATATCTAAATGCCTTTAAATGTCAATGGGAATTTGAAGAAATGATAATGTCATAGGCCATGTGATAGAGGAACACTGTATCCCATGGGGGCATGGAATATGGGATTTCTAGTCCTTTAGCATAGTCATCGTTGTATTAACCCTTTAAGGACGGCATGATACCTTATTGAATCCTAGTCGTCGTGATGCATGAATGCAGCCCTTGCGAGAAACCTGCCGGAGCTGCATTAGTGCACCATGCTGACCCTACAGGAGTGGCTCAAACCCATAGGGTCGGTATGATGCTTGAATGCAGCCCTGGTGAGTTACTCGCAAGCATGATGCATAAATATACAGATCTGCACGCTAAAGTGACTGAGTTTGTGGTTATTGCACGAGTGTGGCTTGTCCTGTACTGCACGCTGGCCACAGGCGTAGTGCAGTACGGATCAAGGCTCACGAGTGCAATGACCATAGATGAGGTCACTTTTAAGTGATGCTCTGTATTTATTTCAGGGTTTTATCAACCTAGTCCATATTTGTTTACTTCCACGGCATTTGCATACTTTCGCGGCATTTGTTTACTTCTGCGCTGCCGCCATTTTGATTTCCGCGCAAGTCACGTGACTCTAAGTAGCATAGCAACTCCATGGCTACTCTATGAATACCCCTGGGAGCGTGAAATACGGGCAAAGCATGAAATATGCCCAAGGGTTATTTCACGCTTCACTCGCATACGGCACTCCCATTGAACCCATAGATCGTATTTACCATGAAATAAATGCATTATGCTGCATTTAAAGAGTTAAGCACGTGATTGGGTACCTGCCTGGATGCCATCACCGGACACAGCACCAGCGCAGATAAGGCAGCCACACCAATTATAAGGACAAACCTTGACACGTTGCTTCTTAATTAATGACTTGTGTGTAAACAGCATTTAATTACAGCAGGCAGGTCACGTTCCCTTCTAACTCTTTAAATGCTGCATAGTGCATTAATGCGTCTGAAATAAAACACGGGAGATGACAATCGACCTGACAATAACAGAAAACTTTACAGGCTATTGTATCGATATTTATATACTTGTACAATATGTGCAGCCTTCTCTCTGCTTAACCATTGATGGATGGCAAAATGCATTAATGCATCATGGCCTTGGTTGTTATGGTGCATAAATGCAGCCCTGGTGAGTAACTTGCCAGGGCTGCACTTAAGCATCATGCCTACACTACAGGAGTGATACACTCTTGAAGGCTCGGTATGATGCATGAATGGAGCATTGCCGAGGTACTAATGCATCATGACTACCAAGGACATGTTTAAGCAGTATGTTGAAAGCTCCTTTGGCTGCTTTCGGGCAGTCTGTATATTTCTCAAAAATTCGCTGTTTTTTTTTCATATTGTAACGTGTAATATTAGATTCATGAATGTTATTCTAAATACAACAATCAAAAAAAGTCAGTAGGGTATAATACCCATCATATGTTATTGAAAATACAGCTTCACACATGCTGGTACACATGCAGTTGAGGGGTTAAAGCTTGACCGTCATGGTTGAAGTGAGGCCAAAAGTACTTTTGGATATAGTTCAGTTTTCATATAAAAAAAGGGCTCTTAAGGGCTGGGAGCTCAGCTCTTACAGGCAAAAGATAGGGTGAATATGTGGTAGCTGGACAATGCTCATGGTCCCCTGCCCAAACACTGCTGCCCTCTGGTGGAACTCTTATTTTAGTCCTTGTATGGAAAATGCTAAGCTTATTCCCTGACGGCCCAGCTTTAACGTAGTTTTCTCTCTCCTCCTCCAGGTGTATTAGACTCATCAGAGCAGTCCACAGTGAACCACAACCCCCTGTCACAAAGATCCTCCAACGGACACGGCATCGCACCCGCCGGTATGTACTCTTATTTTTTGGAAATACAAAATTTCCTATGCTTAAGCATTGGAAGGCCGTATTCAATGCCGCCCATTGAATACAATGTGGCCATATTCAATGGGTTAAGGAAAATTTGTCTTTCCTTCATCAAATGGCTTCAAGTGAAAAAATAAATGCAAATGCCGACTACATTGGTACCTCTCTGAAGTATTTCACTCGTGGGGGCTGGGGCACATCCCACTGCGGCTTTGTGTGATACTGCCCCAGCCCCCACTCGTGAAATACAGAGATGGTATCAATGGGCATTGGCATGTCTATATCTTAACACTTCAATTAAGGATGGATGTCACTAAATGATGACATTTGCCATCATAATGCAGTTATGCAGCCCCAGAGTGAAACTTGTCGGTGCTGCATTGGTGCATCATGCGGACCCTGCGGGAGTGTCTCAAACCCATAGGGTCAGCATGATGCATTCATGCAGACATGCAGAATGTATCGGTAGAGGTTCTTATACTTGATTACTGGCTGAGTATTGGCCCGAATAGTCACTGGGGACTTAAAAAACGACAGATCTTGAATAAGCTCTGCATAAATAAATGCACTACTGTAAATATACTCTTTTTGTGCTGTATGTTTTTTCCCAATTTTCGCGGATTTTGATATCCCCAAAAATATGTACGTAGTAAATATTTATCTGTTTGTGGCAATCGCGAAAATATATGTGAGCGAAAATATGTATGTTTACAGTATATACTGGTATTCAATAAGCACAGGTATATTGGGCTTATAATGGTAAGGTCTGCTTTGTGGTGAAAACATGTAGACTAAGGGCCTCATGTGTACTAGTAATCAATCACGTGGTGTAGGTAGTGTGGTGCCGGGGACAGATAATAGATGGCAGCACTGTTCTCAGGGTGGGCGATATTGGGGTAATTTGGGCTTTGATCTTCCACAATTAGCCTTATCTATAGTGGGAGGAGACAAGGCAGACATGGCGGTGTCCAGGGTACGTCATAGGGGGATATATTTAGAAACAAGCTCTAGTAGTAGTATGGTTGAGTCTCAGGAGAGACTTGAGAGAAGATAAATTGGTCCCTTAATGATAATCAATACTAAAGATATAGAGAACAGCAAATTGGGACCACGACAACGTACCCCTTATCCATGTCATAAAAGATAGTCATTAATCCTTTAAGGATGGGATGATAGCTTATTGCATCATGCCCTTGGTCGGCATGATGCTTGAATGCAGCCATGGCAAGTAGGGGAGACCGGGCACGTTGACCACCTGGCCGCCCACTCTCTTTGCTATTCCTTTCGGAATTTTCTGGCAGTATGCCTACCACATTACCCCCTCATATAGACAGTTCAGATCAGCAACATCATGATGATTTTAGGATGCTGATGAGAAAGTTAGACAACATTAAAGGTTTATTGCCTTGAAAGTAGATATTTGCAATTGTTAAACTTTTGTTCTTGTGTCGTTAAAAAAGATTGCAGGCCTAAAATCTCTATGGAGGTCGAAGTATACATATGAACCTTTCAATAGAACCCAACTTTACTGCTAGGTGTGTTATGTAATTCGAATAACATCAATCTGATCTGTGATGACCAGCATGGGGCACAGTGACCCACAAAAAACTGGGCACCTTGAGCCAATTTTTATGTAACATATTTACAGTGTCTTTATTCCCAGATTTACCACTTTTCAGAGGCAGAACAGTGCATTACATTATAGAAGAATGTAATCTTATGGCGCTATAAATATGAATAGACTAAGTTTCTGTTGAGAACAATTCCGCCAGGGGGAGATGGGGTGCCTGACAGTGCTGCCCCCTGGTGGGTTGTCCTGGTACTGGACTACACTGGCCAGGAGCGTCGTTGGCTACGCCGACACCGGGATATGATCACTGTTGACATTTTTTATTTGTTACTATTTACTGGCTGGACTATCATGTTGTGTGTGACTCGTGATTAAACGCCCAACTTCATTATAGTTAAAGCTGGGCCGTCAGGAAATAAGTTCAGCATTTTCCATCCATGGACTAAAATAACAGTCCCATCAGAGGGCAGCAGTGTTTGGACAAGGGACCATGAGCATTGTCCAGCTACAACATATTCACCCTATCTTGTGCCTGTAAGAGCTGAGCTCCCAGCCCTTAAGAGCCCTCTTGTGAATGAAAACTGAACTATATCCAAAAGTGCTTTTGGTCTCACTTCAACCATGACGGTCAAGCTTTAATGTGTTCTTGTCATCATTGCTACAGTACACTATCTTATTAATGCAAGATATATACTTGTGACTAAAATCCAAATATCATGAATCAGCTATCTGTTCTGAAAGCCCTCCCTGGTCATCACTGTGGTAGAGAAGTCTGCACTAGTAGCCCACTGCATGCTTTGTCCACCTATTGTCTGCTGGGTTTGTTAAGGGCATCCTCTCTGCCTCTGCTTGCCACTCAACCACTCAGACACATATATAGTACTGAAAGGGAGGAGAGTAGGCAGGAGCCTGGCTGAGGGCTACTACACGTGCATAATGTATATCTAGTAAGCAATTGTCTTGAATGAGTGTTGAATAGGGAAACGTTATTTTCGTTTAGGTAAAAGAAAAGGTATTTTGGTTTAGGTCAAAAAAAGAAAAAGGGTGTGTTTCAGGTTACATGATCTCAAAATCTAGGTAGGGTAGGTCCGGTTTTGTTTTTTTCTCTTACACTTTGGCCTGAAAAGCACCCAAAAATTGACTTACAATTTTAAGTGCAGACTCTCCAAGAAATTGACTCAAAGAAATATCCTCAAAATTACTTAAAATTTAAATTTTAAAATTTTAAATTGTATACAAATTTTTAGGGTCGGCCCTGTTTTGCTAGGTAGGTTCGGGTAACCTGAAACATACCCCATCTTTTATTTGGCCTTAGTGACAAAATGGGAGCAGCGTTATACATTTGTATTGGCCAATTCGCACAGAATACTGATAAGGGGGTTATCCAAAAATAGCTGACGATATTTGTAAACTTTACCTCATTGTAATCCGTTATAAGCAACATTGGGGACAGTGATATAAGGCCAGACTCCAAGAGGGCGACAGAGGTATCTGCGAAAGTGTCACAGTGTCGCGCTGAATGTTGCCTGTTCCTGGCGATACTTAGGGTGACATTGCAGCGATATAAGGTAAAATGTAGCAATCTTTTCTCAAACAAAAGATTGAAAAGAACATCACGTTCAGGCCCGTATCCAGAGTTTCATGTGGGGGGGGGGGACCTTGGCCTTGAAAGTGGACCAATTTTTAGAAACTGTATGGTCACAAGCAAAGGGGATGGCCCCAGACGGGGGGATGCTGTGTCACTTGTCGATTTTAAGAAATGCCAATGTCTTTTGTCGATTTTTCTGAATGTCCTCTGGAGTGCACTTTTGCTATTGGAGGGTTTCTTGTGGATGCATTGTCACCTGTAGTGGGCCAGTGTATTATGTTTTGGGAATTACACACATCAAATTGTGTACCCTCTGACAGATATCTGTGGTTCATTAATTTAATAGTTCATATTCCATCCTGAAATGTGTCCTAATGATAGATGATCTCACTATAAATGTCATGTCTTTTGTTTATTCAGGGATGTCATTAACATCCAATTTTTGTCAATGATGATTATCAACATACATTTGTCAATATGTCAATGCATTGTAATATAATATTAACATAAAATGATAAAACTATAGTGTGCTTAGAACACTATTTAGGGCCTTAATATGCTCAGAGAAATATCAAAATTAAATGTTAATAGCATCAAAAATAATTTTAAATAATTTACAAATTCAATCTGAAGATCCCCAATGATGAGACAACAGTACACATTTTAGTATTCTCACTTCAGATCAAAAGTTTAAGCAGTGCTCCATTACGACCCACAGAGGTCTGTCCATTTAACTGTAACCACCTGAGCCAATCAGAGCCACCAAATTCTGAGCTACTAACTAATTGGCCAATGTAGGTGACATGCCAACTGATATAAATTGGTACTTTAACTTTGAGTGTCCTTGCAATGACATGCTTTAACTAGAAGCTGTAAGTGGCCATGCCTGTCTCTCTCCAGAGAGAGTGGGGCTTTAAATTACACATCTCAGTGCCAGTGCACACTCCAGTGTTATTACTGTGTGCCAATCACCTCATCCAATATTAACCCTTTCCCTGCTGATACTGCATATATGCAGTACCACTGTTAAACGGATACTGCATATATGCAGTAATGGTTTTTAGTACTCAAAAACCGATGCTGCATATATGCAGTACCAGGGCACTATCTGTAGTGTAGTGCCGGTTTTAGTAGAATATTTTCATCTGCAATGCTCTGGTAGTTGGAAATAGTTTTTCTGAAGTATAGCGGCCCTTAAAGGGTTAACCATATTAATAGTAGGGACGTTTTCCTACACAGCCTGCACTGACCCCGCTTCCCACACTACAAGCCCTTCTACAAGATATGAAATACAGAAGTTATGAAACACTTTGCAACCCACTGTTGACTGCCCTACTTGTGTGGCCTACTCGTAGTTTACCTGAGCGGTGTCACCAGCTAAACTATAGTGTACTAGACAGTTTGGGGCTTAAAAATACACCTTCAAACTGTTTACAAAGATATTATGTATTTTCTTCTCGGTCGTAGGAATGAACTTCTCAGAAGTCTCCTTCGCCAGATTCCCAGATGTTTTTTTATGTATTTTCTTGTAAAACAATTTTCACCAAACGTGCAGTTATACTGCGGTTTATAAGAATACCAATCCAATGAGTACCTTCCCCTATGCCTGTTGACCTGTTACATTGTTCAAATGGGTTTCAGAAATTCATGCATGGATTTTGTGACAGGCAAAAGACACTTTCTCATTATGACATATTGACAGAGATATATTGACAAATCAAAAAATGTCAATATAATATTTTGACATATTGACATAATTTCAATATATCAATTTAGCAAGTATCAATGCCATCCCTATTTTTATTTAAATCTTATGTTTACTCAATGTATAAAACAGTGTAGACTTCAAACTAACTGTAGGGTTATATCATTTAATCATTCAAAATGACTACCATATACATAATCCGAAATGGCATGACTGGACTCATGATTAAAAGCAGAGATATGCACCTTTCAAGATTCTTTATTGAACTCCGGTAGCCATCTTGAATATATTTCAAAATGGCTGCCATATACATGATTCTATATGATATTATTGGATTCCCTGACCACAGAAATGTACTCTTGGACCTTTTATTTGTGTCTCTTAGTCAATTAGAAGCAGAGATATTTCTGAGAATTTGGTCCAAATATAGGTGGTATCCCACTTAAAGGGGCCCTATTTTGGCCATTTAAGGGGTATCCCGCTAAAAGGGGTCCAATTTTGGCCAATTTAGGGTGGTGTCCAAATAAAAGGGACCTCAATTCTTCACATATTAGGGGGTTATCCCGCCAAAAGTGGGGTGTTTTAGAAGACTTTTATCCTGCTAAAATGGGTTCAAATTCAGGATAATGTACACACATGGTATCCATAAATGAGGGAGTCCCCCCTCCCTCTGAACACCCACTGCCCCCTTCCTAAGGTTCTGTTTACCCAGGTCTCCCCCTGGGCCATCCATGCAGCAATGTAGGCCCTATTAGCCTCTGAAGACCCACTCCTTGCCCTCCCCCCCCCCCTAAATGAGGAAAAAGGTCCTGTTCACTCCTTTCTTCCCCCCCCCCCCCCTGCTCCCCTCAATTGAGTGTTGCTTTTTATGTATAAGTGTTTTCTAATATACATGTACATATGGACCATTCTGTTAACATTATTCTAATGAAACATTCTCCTTGATAGAAAACTATAATTAAGACAATCCTGATTCTGTGTTGAGAATGCGCTGTTAACATTTGTCCGCGCACCTATAGGAGAGCTATACCGGGCGTGTGTATTGTGTGGGACAGGAAGCTCTGAGGAGGAGATTGCATGTAGCCTGCAGGGACCCTATAATGAGGACTACAACAATTCTAGCTGCAACTTTCAGGTTCTCAGATCTTGCTGTCCTTACAATGTGCTGTGGGGAGGATGCGGGCTTCCCGACCTTTTCAAACTGAATGGCAGGATTTTGAGGACAAAAGATTGTTACACAGGAATAGAAGGGCGCAGGGTGGGAACTGTAACTATCTCAATGGTGATTCTTTAACCCTTTAAGGACGGCATGGTACCATAATGCATCATCCCCTTGGTCGTCATGATACATGAATGCAGCCCTGGCGAGTAACTCACCGGTGATGCATCATGCTGACCCTTTGGGAGTGTCTCAACCCCGTAGGGTCGGCATGATGCTTGAATGTAGCCCTGGCGAGTTACTCGGCAGGGCTGCATTCATGCATCATGACGATCAAGGGCATGATACATTAACACATTATGCCGTCCTTTAAAGGTTCATACATTGCATCTGTTATTGCCATCGTATACAAGGAGAAAACGGCCCCAGTGAAGTCGGCCCCAGTGTGAATTGGCCCCCAGAGTAAATTCAGACAATCATATACAGAGCATCTTAACCTAGTCTTACAAATGTCTTACAACCTGATCTTAAAGTCTTAATAATAGGTTGTACTGTTACTAAAGAAGGGAAAAGAAGAAAAGAAAAACGGGGGTTGGGGGGCAGAGCCCCCCATGTGTAAAGAATTCTGCATATAATAAGATCAAGTCGTAAGACATTTGTAAGACGGGATTAAGACTGTTAACCTCTTATAAAGAATAGGTAATGAACCTTGAGGGCATCGCACATAGCTTCACTTATAATCGACTGCAATTATAACACTCCTGGGTTCCACACCACCATACGATTGGGGCTGTTTACTCTTTGGGGCCGACTTCTCTTTGGGGCTGACTTCACTCGGGCCGACATCTCTTTGGGGCCGACTTCACTGGGGCCGACTTCTCTCTGGGGCCGACTTCACTTGCATAAATGCCGTCCTGGCAAAACTACTGCAAAGGCTGCAGTCATGTACCCTGCCAAAACTTTGAGAGCATATTGAGGTTCAGCAGGGAGGTTGAATGCAGCTCTACACTGATATTCCTGGGCTCCCTTTACGACCAATCTCCCAGTCACTAGTGCCCAACCTAGTTAGTCATTTTTTGGCTCCCTGTACGACCAACCTAGGTAAGTTATTATTGTCAGGTTGGTCAGTACTGACCAATGCACCTTAGTCTTTTAATTTCCAGGGGGAGCCACTGAGTGATCATCACAAGTGGCACCAGCTAGTGGTATACAAATACAACACACCAATGATGAACCTAGCTTAGCCACTTCTGACTGACCCCTCAGTCATTTTTGAATATAACTTTGCCATTGTGACTAACACACCTATGACCAACCTAGGATAGTCAGTACTGACTAACCGTTTCAACCTATGAATTTTCAGTGTAGTGACCTGGTTGTCATGGCTACATCCATGCATCATGATGACATTGGGCAAGGCACATCAACCCTTTAGGGATTACATGTCATTGAAATGCAACATGTGTCATCATAGTGACTTGCGAGTGCTGCATTGGAGCATACTGTAAACGTGTATAAATTTTCGCGGATTTGATCAAATGTACCATTTCGCTGGGATTTAAATTCGGGGATTTTGACATACGGTATACCTACAACTATATAGGACAACATTTCGCTCTGTACATATTTTCGCGGATTTTAAAATCCGCAAAATCCGCGAAAATATGTACAGCGCGAAATAAAATACGCTCACAGTACGGTCCGGGGAGTGTATCAATCCTGTAGGGTCAGCATGATGCATGAATGCAGCATGCGCACTGGCGAGTCACTGGCAAGGGCAGCATTTATGCATCATGCCAACAAAGGGTATGATGCAATAATGCACTATGCAGCCCTTAAACGGCTAAATGGAACACAGGACTTAAAATAACTGCACTGCCGCTACTCATTGTTAATTCACACAATCTGTCAGAATATTATGTCCACACAAATGATGTACTGCTCACCTAGAAACAGCCAAGGCCACATTCATGGTAAATTCTTGCGTTGAAGCTGCAGTTTGTTCGCCCGACAGATTCAGCTATCATTTGATACTAAACGTGCCTAAGGGGCTGTATGTTTCTAAAGGTCTGAATCACGTGGGCCATTTTTGAACAGCAGCATTTGAGATTTAAGTAGATAATTGAGCTAATTGAGAACACAGGTAGACTATATAGCACCTGTGTATTAAACCTTTAAGGACCGAGTCATTTATTGCCAGCTGGAGGGGGGGCTTGGTGGATATAGGGAGGGGGGGTCATATTAGATAACAGACCCTAAGTAGGGGGGAACTGGAAAAGCCTCCATCCTGGGGGGGGAGGGGGTCATAATAATATATGGTCCATTTAGATACTCGCGACCACGTGTGATTCCACAGGTGCATGCAATTTTTGGGGGGGCTCATTTCTCAATACGAATATTGTTCGGGGTCGAGATAACTTTCCCCTAATTGGTGGGGGGGTCGGGGGGGGGGAATAAATGACTCAGCCCTGAAGGCAGCACTGTGGGTTGATGTATCTTACCCTTGGTGGTCATGATACATGATTGCAGCTTTAGTGAGTTACTCACCAGGGCTACATTCAAGCATCATGTAGCCCCTGCGAACTTAATACACCCACAAAGCATAATGCTGCACTGACAGGTTAATCGTTAGTGTTACATTCATGCATCAAGGGCAAAACAATTTCGACCCTTTGACAGGGGGGTGTAAAATTGAAACCTGAGTTTCTTTCCAACTTTTTTAATTTCAAAGGCCTTAAACCTTGGAAACATTCGTGGGACCATGTGTTCAAAATAGGTTTTCTGGAATGGGGCATTAAAGCCTATACATTGAGAGATTATATGGACATTTAGCTACTTTTCGAAACAATTTTTGAAGATATGTGGCAAACCACATAAACTTGAGTTTCAAAATCTCAGGAAATAGCCCGGGACCCCCCTATTTTCAGCGGGTGGAGGACTAGTATAGCAGAACAGGACGGCCTGCATAAACAGGCAGCCTGTACTTTCAGGCCCCCCCAGCCTGTGCTTTCAGGTTGCCCCTATACACTCTCCCAGCACAGTAGGCTGGTAAGACAGGCTTGGAGCCTGGTGTAGCAGGTGGGGCATCAGGCTTTCACACCTTCTCCAAGCAGATACAATGCTCTTTGTGCCCCAAACTAGACAAAATACAGATTTAAACTTGTAATTACTCATAAATGCAACGGACTATGCACTAAATGCATATATAAGTTGGTAGGTAATTCATTGATCTATATACTAAAGGGGGCTTTTTTTTTGCAAACATCATACAAAAATCGCAAATATGATTATATAAAAGCTATGGTAAAGAACACAGTGCTGTAGCTATACAACCCTATATACCAGGCTGAGTGGCCTGTAATAACGGGCTGGGTGTGTTATGCAGGCTGTACTGTAAGTCCAGGCAGTCTTCCACCTGTTCAGAGATTCTTTGGAAAGTGCATGCCATTGTGGTCATATTGCGAAAACCATGAGGTACCCATCATACTGACAATGAGGACTATGAATTGAAAATACTCTGGTACTTGTACCCACAAATTGATCTATACCGTTCTGGGCAGTATGTACCTCTCAGCCCACCTGGTGGATGCAGGAGACCAGCGAATCTTAGCCTTAAGATGCTGTTTGTACCAGGTTACCAAATAAAGTTCAATCAATCAATCAATCAATCAATCAAAACCTGGTAGAAATCTAGCTACTCTTAGACGAAGAGATTGACCCACCTTAATATAATTTACAATTTGCCGCATGTTTCAGACCTGGCGCAGGCCGCCACCATGCTGGACGCACAGCTCAAGGCCCAGGCGCAGGAGATGATGTCACATGACCAACAATCACGTGACGCCCCACAGCAACAACAACAACAACAACCTGGCGCCCCCAAGATGGCTGCCGTTACTAAGGCCGACGACATGCTCCTCCCTGAGAAGGTGTGTACGGAAATGAATATGTGACTTGTTTTCACCTAACCAGTCGTAAAAATTGAAACAAATTGTCATGATCTCCAAAATTTGTCAATTTGATTACGGTAGTCTCTTATCGCTGTTATAATTTCGTTCAATATTCATTGGAAAATTCTTAAATACGGCTCACAAATAGATTTTTTTCGCCATAAATATATATCATATATATTTATTATTCAAATAGCCACACCTGATTTGGTACCAAGCTTATTTGGCTTATGCCTTTTTGTTTAGGCTTATATCTGATAATCAGTTTTGACCAATTCTTTATTTGAAAAATTCATTAAAAACCAAGAAGTAATGGTATCTTGATCATTTTAAACGTGAAATCAAGCTTGTGATCTGATCTCCATAAATCTAGCATAATCCCAAAAGACATTTTTGCAATATATGACTGGTTAGGTGAAAACATATAACATATCATTGCAACTATTTCCAGTGGAATCAACATTGAAAAAAGCTGTCAATGTTGATTCAATGTTGTGTCAATGCTAATTCAACTTTGAATTGAATTATGTGCCCACAGGGTATAAAGATAGTGTATTGACTAAAAGCAAGATTTTCCATGATGCACCAATGAAGTACTAGTATGCATATTACTTACCGGGGCTGCATTCATGCATCATGACGACATGTCCAACAACCGCATTAATAAATGGAAATAAGTTTTATTAGATGCATAATTTTAATTAGCTTGCTGTCTTCATGACACAGGACAGTAAATGAAACCTTTCCTTCAAAATCCTTTCCTGCCATATCAGTGCCTTTATGACTACTTACACCACAGTTGGCTGAGAGAACAAAAGAAATGGCCTGACTGTATTTTACGTACATGGCTGTATGTTGCCGCGTTCCACTGAGCACACTCTCCTACTGTGGGTGTAAATCTGATATGAAACACGTGACTAGCTGCATGAATGTTATAAGCCTTGGACACTGGTAATTATCCACAGCTGTCGCCTTGGACAATTACCCTGTCCTTGGCTTATATCACTCATACAGCAAGTCACTTGTATCATATCTACCATTTAATTCCCTCGTGAAGCAATGAAGTCCTACAACCCAACAGAGACTACTGTAGTGATGCTTTGAAGACATGTTTTGGCCTGCACTTATTTTGTATCCCTGAGATGCAGATAAGGCATAACTTATAATTGTCAATATCCACATCTACCCAGTAGGTTCAACATCAATAGGGAGGTTTAGATCACGACGTGTACGGCAACGTGTACGTGTAACGTCATAGGTCACGTGGGGGGTATTCCCATCTAGAAGTATCCAACTTCTAGCCTAGGCGTTTTGGACTTGTCGGGGGCTGTCTACAAGTACTGTACAGAACTTGTAGGGAGAATAGAGAATTAAAGACATATAAGTATATATATAATAAATACAAGGGTCTGTTCAATTGATGAATAGGTATCTGAGTTACTTGTAACATAATTACATCACTGCGTAATTACCTCTTAAAGAGACCCTTTCCCCTACTCACCTGGAACTACACACTTCAGTGTTGATAGCTTCATATGGGGCTATAAACCCTTAACCACAGACCCTGTACCTGTACTGCTACCTGTACTTCTATCCCTTGCCGTACCCGTACCAGTACATGTTTCCCAATCTAAACCTCTCTAATGTCTGAGACCACTGCAGGTAAACAGGCCTAGGTGGTGAGCTGCTGTGGGATAGGCTTTCCCCAATCAGCCCACATAGGCTTCATCCTCTGTAGCTCAGTGTTATTCGCCAAACTAATATATGATATACCTCACGCCTAACCATATATCACTTTTCTTTTTGAATTTGTTCAATTTGTGAATGTTTTGTCAATCATGGAATATAAGTGGGATGAAGCTTTTTTTCTTGTATTACATTTCTATAGATATCACTATGAAATTTCGGCAGAATCCTTTGTTCTAATGATTTGAATGTGATCTACACTGAAAATCCATAGGTTGAAAGGGTAAGTCAGTACAGACTATCCTAGGTTGGTCATATGAGTGTTAGTCACAATGGCAAAGTTATATTCAAAAATGACTGAGGGGGTCAGTCAGTAGTGGCTAACCAAGGTTCATCATTTGTATGTTGTATTTGTATAAAACTAGTTGGTGTTACCTATGATGACTACTCAGTCGCTCCCCCTGCAAATTAAAAGGTGAGTTGGTCATTACTGACCAACCTGACAATAATAACTTACCTAGGTTGGTCATATAGGGAGCCAAAAAATGACTAATCAGGCTAGGCACTAGTGACTCAGAGATTGGTTCTATGGGGAGCCCAGGAATATCAGTCTAGACATGAAATACTTGGTTATTGCTATATTAACGTAGGTTAAAGCCTTTAAACCCTTTAAGGACAGCATAATGCCTTCATGCATCATGCCTTGGCCACGATGCATGGATGCAGCCCTGTTGAGTAACTCGCTAGTACTCCATTGGTTCAACGTGCCAACCCTACAGGGTTGAGACAATCCGTAGAGTCGTCATGATGCACCAATTTGGCAGTAGCAAATTATTCTCCACCGCCATGTTACTCACCAGGGCTACATTGGTGGAGCATAACGACAAATGTAATCTTTCAGCGACACCCGGCCTAAAAGACTTAAAGCCTATGCTTAAGACAAGAACAGTGCCCATCCGTTGTAAGTTAATGAGATGGTGAGGATCGCCCCTCAGACCTTGGCTCATGACCTTGTCTCGTTAGTTAATGAACGGACAGGACTCAGTAATGGGGCATGACATGTAACGGTGGGGGCAAGATAGACATCGGTCTAAAGGTGTCATGGTAGTTATACACACCCAGTAAATCTAGGACAGCCAAATAGTCCCTACTAAAACTATGGGGGAAGACCCCTAAAATCAACAGGACGACATGGCTGCTTCTTAAAATCGACAGGTGACATGGAGCTTAGTGACAAATGACAGGAGAAATAAAAAGATAGTGACAAGGGACATGAGCATTTCTTAAAATCGACAGGGGACATGGGCATTTCTTAAAATCGACAGGAGGAAAAGAAATATAGTGACAAGAGACATGGACATTTCTTAAAATCGACAGGCGACATGGAGACCCCCCCATCTAGACCCCCAAAACTGACTTCTAGTGGATATAACCAGTGCTAGGAGAGATTATTTTCGATTGGTGGTAATAATATGCATACCAGCTTATGCGCAAAGTTTTAAAAGGTTTGTGGTATCCATGAAAACCAAAGGGTCACATTTGGAGTCAAGGTCACAGGTCAGTGAGGCACCTGATAAATATATCATGTTTAGACTGTGCTGTTTCCATGGCAACTATTGCAAAATCTGATCTGACTCGAAATGTTGTAAAAAGATCAAAATTAACATCAACGTTTATTTAGGGTGCAATTTATCCATGCCATAAGATTTTGAACCACATCTGGGCCGCTTAAAGGTGAAAAAGAGAAAAAAAAATTAAACCATCACTGTGCAATTGGTACCGTGACACCTAAAGGAACTACCACTCATACTCAGAATTCCGTTGGTTGAGGAAAGGTAGCACTGATAAGCTATACCACAATTAGTTTGTTCATGCACTGTAAAAGGTTACTGTATTTAAACAGCACAATGTGCTGTACATTTACAGCACTATTTGCTGTATTATAACAGCATTATGTGCTGTAAGTTGGGTCTTCAGCAATGTTGCTGTAGATTTACAGAACATTGTGCTGTAGATTTCTGCCACTAGGTGGCTATTGTGCCATAGAGTACTCTCCATGCATGCATGTCAAATGATATAAAGTGATGATGACAATGATATGAAACCTACAGTAGAAGTTGCTGTAACTTTACAGCACCCAGTTGCTGTACATGTAGAGCAAAATCTACTGGAACAAAAGTTGCCAGCAACTTTTGCTGTAGATGTACAGTACTTACTTCTTACAGTGTGGGTAACCCAAACATAAAACTTTTTTTTTTACATTTCTAATGAAAAAATGTTTATCACTCATACAAGGAACATGCAGACACTATGGGGGTGATACAATCCTGCAGGGTCAGCATGATGCACCAATGCAGCACTGACAAGTTACCAAGCTGCATTGGTGCATCATGAAGACAAATCTCATGTTTTGGTGACATGCCGTCCTTAGAGGGCTTACCAGGTATAATTCACTTTTAATTAAAGACAGGCCTATTGATGATCAATTCCCCTTCATTTGGTGATAAAAGTCTACATTAACTTGACGCAATCAGCCATTTAGCGGTCCATTAACGCCTGGCGTTGACATCAACGAACACATTTAGCTATTTCCATAATTGCTCTTGTGTTGTTGGGTACAAGACACTGATTATTGTGTAAGGTCACAGCGTCCCAGTTACCAATCTAAAAGTAACATAGCTGTTTGATAATTCAAAATAAAACCTCCCAACATCAATCCAAATACTAAATAAACAAGAAAAATATCAGCTCAATTACTGAGAATTGCCATAAAAAGCAAATCAGACATTAAACCACACATTGCCATGGTTATATTTGTGTCATTAATGATCACCATTAAATTGACTCTTTAATTCACAATGGGTTATTCCTCAGAAGTGTCTCAACATGGACCCCATGACTAGGCTGAATCTCTCATGTTGTTGTACTATTGTTGCAGGCGGTGGACCCCCTGACCAGCCTGGACCTGACCCCGCGGGCTGTCGCTGAATACCTCCTCATCACAGGGGACTTTGGGGGCTTCGAGCAGGCTATACGTGACCTACTGGCGTCCAATATTGTAAGTGTGTTCTTTCTTTATATACAATACGCTGTACCGTAAAAATCTTGGTTTAAGCCGAATGTGAGTTTTGGAGTAAAAATTCGGTTTATAACTAAAGTGCTTGAAATTCGTTTTCACTATGTTGCTACATTATTAAAACCTCGCCTACAAGCCGAATGGGAGTTTGAGACTTAAAATTCGGCTTATAGCAAATAAAAACGCCAAATAAAATTTGGCTCATAACCGAGGTTTTACGGTTGTAGTAAATAGTAAGTGTAAACATACAGCAAAACCTACTGTGGTTCTACAGCATCTACTGTATATTTACAATAGAATCTATACTGTAAATGTAGATTTTTTTGTGTGTACAAAATTGTTTGTGAAATTGATGAAAAAGGAAAATGCCGCATCCATGTATTTAAATTTGCAGATTTCCAAAATTTAGCTTTTTAATTCAAAACTGTATGAATATTTGCTCCATACATATCTTCGCAGCTTTTAAAATTCTGCGAAAGCGGCGGAAATATGCAATTCAAAAATGTCTATATTTACAGTACAGCTTAGGGACTGGTCATTGTTTAACAACAGGGGGGTGGGGTCGGTGGTTTTCCGCGCGAGCGGGTCAAAATATTTTGGTCCCCCCTTCAGGCAAGTTGAAATTTAGCGTGGCCGACCCCTGTCAGCTATAGTAATACGTGGGCTTTTTCATTAAAATTTGGTGCAATTTTTTTGGTCCCCCCCTCAAGAGGGGTCCAATTTCTTTTGGTCCTCCCCCTTCAAGGGTCACTCTTTAAGCAGATTTAAGTTTGGTTAATGTCTAGTAAATGTACCGGAAAGGGTTATAATGAAATTTGAGCAACTTTAAGTGACAATTGCTCAAATGAAAGATGCATAAAGTATATGACTGCAAGCAGTAAAATCTTTGCTTAAATGCCAAAAATCATGCAGCGTAAGGCTGAGTATGATGCGACTTAAATGGAATAAATAGACAGAGCTGCACGCTAAAGTGACCTCGTTAGTCATTACTGCATGAGAGCTGACTGCCCCGTACTGCAAGCTGGCCGCAGGCCTAGTGCAGTACGGGGCAGTCAGCTCTCATGCAGTAATGACTAACGAGGTCACTTTTAAGTGACCCTCTGTGTTTATTTCAGGGTTTATCAATCTAAAATAGATATGCAGTCCATATTTGTTTACTTCCACAGCATTTGGTTACTTCCCCGGCATTTGTTTTCTTCCGTGGTGCCGCCATTTTAAATTCCGCACAGGTCACGTGACCCTCAGTAGCCTAGCAACTCCATGGCAACCCCTGGGAGCGTGAAATATGGGCAAAGCGTGAAATATGCCCCAGGGTTATTGCACGCTTCACTCGCATATTGTATACCCATAGGCTTAACCTTGATAGATCGTATTCACCATGAAATAAAATTACTTAAATTTGTTGATTTCACAGGCCATGTGATACAGCCACATCGTATGCATGGGGGCATGGAATACATATATGCCAATGCTTAAGCGTAGTAACTCTTGTATTCACCATGTAACAGTTCTTTTTTTTATACTCTGCCTGTGGCTTCATGGGATATGCCCCAGCCCCCCCCCCCCCATCCCTTGTGAAATACGTGGGAGGGGGTATCAATGGGCATTGGCATTTGTCTATATAAAATCCCCAATAAGCTGATATGTAGGCGGATATGTTCTCTCCGATGCAGATTAAAAGTGACCTACATCTGATATTACTTTTACAGCTCACCTTCATCAGTACAGTATTTAAAATACCTCATCATCCCCAAGCCCATTAGAGATTTTGGCACACAATGCTCAATAGGCTCCCATTCCAATTGTGTGAGTGGTTCTACATATAGCTAATGTCATAGCATTCTTTTATGATCCACATGCACTGCTAACGGATCACTGAGCTCTTTTCGGGGATTGCTTTCAATGAAAGTGGTTCTGTGGATATAGACCCCAGATATTCTCTACACCCAGAAAACATACCATCACAGTGAATCAACTATCCAAAATGTGGACAGTGAAACCCTACACCAGGGCGCCTGTGGTACCCAGGAGACTGAGAAAAGGAGAGGTACAGGGGCCCAGTGTGGGTTACATAACAGGCTGATGTAAGAGGTGGCCGTCGTGAGGTCCTATACTGAAAAATGTAAGTGTCAGCCTGTCGCCAATAAGAGCACTTTGGTGAAGGTCAGGCAATGCTGATCTTTCATTAGGGGCTGGACTCATCCAACATGGCTAGAGAGTCTGGCAAGGCTGGACTCTCTTCCCAGGGTCTGGCAATGCTGGACTCTCTTCCCAGGGTCTGGCAATGCTGGACCCTCTTCCCAGGGTCTAGCAATGCCGGACCCTCTTCCCAGGGTCTGGCAAGGCTGGACCTTAGAAGGAGAAAAGGAGGCTTCCTAGAGTCTAGTTTTGTCAGACCAAAGTCTCACCAGAGTCTTTGACCCTTGTAGAAGAGTGATTTCAATGATATAACCAGTGTCAGACTGAAGCTCACATTTTTCTCAGTACGCACATGTAATAGGAGGATTGTCTTTAAAGCACACACGCAGATGCAGTATTTAATGCGGAGATGAACTCTCGGCCTCTAGCCAAGGACACACGCACACATTCAGAGAAGGAACTCAATATTTGCCCTCATTAATACTATTAGTATGGGGTGCCATTGGTTCCTAAAATCCCAAATTCTACATATTGGGAATTCAATTCAATATAATATGTTAATTAGAATTATACGTGATATGCAAAAAAGCTGAGGATAATTTGAATTACCTATGTCTAAATTAATTAAACTGGGGGTTTTAGGAACCAACGGCACCCCATACATAACAATATGGTGTAGGACTAAACATAAGCACATAAGTCATGGATTTATGAATATTATATAATGGTAAATGTAAAGGATTATGATGTATTGATTGAATAGACTGTATTTGGAATATCATCTAATGAATGAATGCATTTAAATTCAAATTTTGGCAAAACTAATTTAAGGGAATATTATATTTTTATAATATTTTTATAATAGACACAACTAGAACGACAAGAACTGGGTTTTTTAGATTGGCTTTTATTTACCATGTTAAATTATATGATCACAACGTTTCGGCTATGAGGGCGCCTTCATCAGGTGATAATTTAAGGGAAGCTTAATTGCAACAAATAGCCCCAGTGAGTAACTCAGCACTGCTGCATTTGGACATCATACCAACCCTTTGGGAATGTCTCAAACCCATAGTTTTGGCATGATGCTTGAATGCAACACTGATGAGTTACTGGTAGACCAGGGCTGCATTCATGTACCATGACGACCAAGGGCATGAGGCATTAATGCACTATGCGGCCCTTAATGGGTTAAATAGGTTACCACACATCTGAATAGCGCAAAATCTGAGGGTTACGAATTGACATAATTTCTTTTCAGGTTCAAACTAAAAATACCTTCGGGTAGGGTAGCCTAGATAGGTCCGGGCCCAAATCCCCTTATTAGTGGAGAGATATATTGATAACAACAGTTTTGCTCATCCTTAAAGCTTGTGAGCGATAATGGGGGGACCTCTAAACACATTTATCTTGCGTGTTCTATATGTAGCCTCCACTACCCTTTACAAAAATACAATTTCTAAAGCGATAGGATTACGTATAATGAACATGAATAGATATCCTGCTCCCGAGCGTCACTGTCCACCCACCGCCTGCAAGCCGATACACGGACCTGCTTGTCACCCTATAATGGGCACGCCTGGGATAGCTCTCCTAGGTGCATGGACAAACGTTAACAGCGCAATCTTAACACAGAATTAAGATCCTCTTAATTATCTTAAAATTGATCTTATCTTAACCTATCTTAAACTACACAGTCCATTGTAGGATAGGCTAGTCGACTAGTATCTAATCGGGGCCTCTGTTCCCCAACCCCTGTTTTTTGGTTGTTTTTTTCTTTCTGCCTTAGATTAAGACATTTTAAGATGTAAGACTAAGATTGCGCTGTTAATGTTTGTCCGGGCACCTAGGAGAGCTATCCCATATTTGCCTATATTAGGGTTATACATAGGCAGCCATTAGGACAAGGAACCCACCTAGTAGAGAGCCAAGCTGGCCCCAACTCGACCTCTGTTCTCAAGCATCATCGCTGGCATCGAAGCTTCTCAGTGCAAGTAGTTCCAGTGAGCTTGGTGCTGTAATTTTACAGCTGTAAGCAGGTAACAGCTATGCTACTTGGACACTTTCGAGGAGGAGCCAGCTTGGTTCAGATCACAGTGTGTTGGGGTTGTGAACAGAGACTAGCTCATATCTTAGTCCACTAGATGGCAGGGTAGTAATTACAGCTTAGCAGGGTCAATGGGTCTTAACCGTAACTTAACCGCACCGTACGTTACTGGATCGGTATGGTCCTTACATAGGGGTGTAGGATTACCCAAGTGATACCTCCCTGCGGACTTATCACCAAGGTGCGAGTAATCCGTGCCCCTACACTGCCCCCACTCAGCTTACATCAACCTTTCTAGACTCGGATTCTCCGGGACTGGGCTTTCTCTCCCTCCTAGAAGGGGCTTTATCAAGCAGTGACAGAGAGTCCCAGCCCCCCGGAAATCTAGTGGTCCTCCAACATCAGGGATGCTCACCCACTGGAGACCGAAGGTCCCAATGGGGCTTTATCAAGCAGTTGCTGAGATACCCTGGCACCAACGATGTAAGCTTTCCACACCATACCGATTCAGCCGATCCAACCGACCCGTTGACAAGCCTCCAACTGCGTCACTAACTTCCAACATACCCTTCTATGACTCGGTTGCTCCCAGTCAAGGAAAGGTCCCATTCCTGGGACCCACTGGGGGCTGACCCTGTCACGCCACCGAGCCCCTACCAAATTGTTATGCTTACCAACTGACGTGCCAACGTGTCACCGTTCACTCATCACATGCTTTCTCCACCAGTGTCACAGGGTCAATAGAAACCTATACTAGTTCAACTTGTGTTTGTTTCCTTTCAGAACATTAAATGTATTTAATAGACAGCACATTAAATGAATTGGGTATAACTTGATATTATGAGAATAGGTAGGTCAAATATCCAAAAGATGCTGTTCAAAACTTATAGACACAAGTTTTATTTGGAGTAGCATTACAAATCCTGTGCCTCTACATGGGTAAAATTTGACACGGGCGACATGGCGACACGGCCCTTTAGGCCCTTTTAAAAATCGACAGACACAGGAAAATTAAGGATAAAAATTGACCCACAGGGATTTTTCCCTAAGTTCTTACATACCTAAAAATTGACACAATGACACGGTCCTGCTAAAGATTGACACAGCGACATGGTCAAAATTGTGGGTACCCATGTAGAGGCCTAATCCTGAAATCTACAGGGCTAAATTATAGCAAAGAGCGACATTAACAATTATAGAAACTTCACACCGCGACACAATTACAAGCTACATGCTTTATTCAATACCAACCTCAAAAGTTCAATGAAGTCCTGAGTACTGTTTTATTTATAGGCTACCCACAAGGCCTCACAATGGCAGCTGATTGGTTAATCCTGTGAGGACGGCATAATGCATGCATGCATCATGCCTTTGGTTGTGATGATGCATGACTGCAGCCTTGGTGAGTAACTCGCCAGTGCTGCATTAAAGCTGACCCTACAGGCTTGAGATGCTCCCGAAGGGTCGGCATGATGCACCAATGCAGCACAGATGAGTTACTTGCCATGGCTGCATCAGTTCATCAAATGTCGATATGCCGCCCTTAAAGAGTAAACTGCCTCAGGGCAATTGCATTAGCGCAGTCATGCAGCCATCTTTGTTTCCTAGTCCGGCTGTAGATTGTGCGCCTTGAGTCGTTTCCTTATTAGGGAGGTGGTATTATGGGGTAGCCATGGTGACTGCAGGACAGGGGGGAGTGTTCAATGGCATTCAAAGAACCTGGATATGACTCTCTGAATTTGATTCTTTTCTTTTTTTTCTTTTTTTTGTCTTTATTATCTAGTGTCCATAGTCCACAAAATCAGGGAATATGCAGGGCTTAATAAGGGCTTCATAAGTGGTCTGTGTCTACTGGGGTAGTATCTATGGATTTTACTCTGCTTAGTTTTTCAAAATCACACCAGTATTTTTATTTTCTGCGTGGGTTGACAAATACCATTACAAAGCTACATGTATTTCTGAATTAAATTTAGTACAAAACCAGAGGAACATCAAGCCATAATGAAATCCTCAGAGGGAAAATTCTCATTCGTAATTAAAAGTTCGTCTCCTCAAAGGGCTCTCTGAAATTAAGGCTGTTGTACCTTAAAATAAAATACCACTCTTCACTTGGATAATTAACGTATCTCAAATTAAAAAGCCCTACGGTCACAGTCCTAAGACAACTCAACCTTTTCTTTTTGGTTTCTCATTACCAAGATCTTAAGATATTATAGAGGACTTGAGACGTTTCACAGGGTTACCAAGTCCATAGGACAACGCACGTGGGGACAAACTTGCCAAGAGACAAGAAGTCGTCCATTTTACCTGTAATCTCAAAAAACACTTTTCTGGTAATCTTAATCGCTTTCCAGTTCTCTAGATGGCACCACTGGTAACATCGCTGTATATATCAGGGGCTCTGCCCCCACATCCCCTTTTCCTTTTCTCTTTTTTTCTTTTCCTTTTTTGATTATGGACACACCTTACAAGGTAGTCCCCAGATCATCTGAGTTGTCACAACCCTTTACACCTACACTGTGAATGGGTGACCCCGTCCTCTAATTTTGAAGACTAGGAGCAAGTCTACAGGCTCTGTTCCTACATAAATCATAGTTTTGGTTTTTGAACCAAAACACCTTCCCACAAGGCTACTGATGAGACTAATGTCGAAACCATTCTGTTGGGACACACTGGGTTCCTATTGAACCCATGCTAGAACCTTTTTTAAGGTTTTTTGACTCTCCTGTAAATAAAATTTACAACTACAGCTTTTAAAATTATACCCATGATTACAAATGCATTAGATATGGGGAAAATCAGGTCAGGAGAGCCCTTTCTGTAATAGTGACGGGTCCCCTGACCCATGCTTACCTGATTCTCTCTATATCTAATACATTTGTAAGCATAGGACTGATTTTATAAACCACACACATATTTTTATGGACATTATGAACACTAATATGTTCTTTAAATGAAAAATAAAAATCGACCCCAAATTAACTCCTAACCCATCTTTAAGCTGAAATGTAAGCTTAATTACGGGGAATAATGTTTAATAAAGTAGGTAGGACATGAGGTATGGCCATATTGAACATTCTGGTTCAATTTTAGCAAAATCAATTTTCGAGCTGTAATCATCGTACTATGCCACTTTAAAGGTATACAACACAATCTACGCGTACGGCACCTGGTGGCAAAAAACGAAACTACCTGCAAGCATAATATTTGCAGATTTCTAATACTTATATGTCATGATCTACCTTTATCTACCATTTAAGTGTTGTACCCTGGCATTCTACATATCTTGATTACTATATTTCTTTTTTGCCATGTCCATAGGCTCATACAGTAAATACATCGGTTTTTATTTTGATTAATCCAGGATAATTTCATTTTGCCTGTGACCCCATATTTTCTTGTTTTCAACATGTTCCTAATGATCATATGAATGCCTGCCTGCATTTTCATTGAGAAATTGTTGGGAGATTTTTTTCTGTGTGGAAAATTGTAGAAAAATATGATCTTCTCATGAGAGCCTATAAGTAATGCACTCAAACATGAATGCCCTGTACAAGACAAATAGACCCCTGACATAAGGATTTTTTCTCTTCTTTGTGTTCCATAAGCATCAGGCTAGTATCCATAAGAGTCATGAAGGGAAATTGTTGGTCGATCTAAAACTAGCTAGATTGTGTTGTATACCCTTAAGGAACAATGAGAACAGCAGTCTCCAGGTGCGCGAATAAACAGACTTTTATTCCTGATAGAATACAAGTACTCACATTTCCATGTTTCTATTGTCGCGAGTCGGGACAGCACTTACTGCCTTCCGGAGTTTAACAACCAGGTATGATATAAGTTCCCATCCAGGTAGTGTGGACAGGTGAGAGTCGACCTCTCCCGGAAACTGTGTGCGCTAGCTTCCAGGTAAAGAAGCTGAGTACACAGTTGGTGTTACTCGGAAATACCATACATAGAGATACCGTATACAGACAAATGCCAACGCCCATTGATACCGTCTCTGTTGCATTTCAAGAGTGGGCACTGGGGAAATATCCCACGAAGCCGCAGGCTGAGTGAGATGCGCCCCAGCCCCCACGAGTGGAATACATCAGAGCGGTATACCGTATTCAACGTCCCCCAAATAAGCGCCCCCTCCCCTTTTTGTTGCACTTCTAGACCAGAACAAAGGCTCAAATTTCCCGATTTTGGAGACAATAAAACTCTTAAGTACTTAAAACCCCATAAAAATAATTTTATAAGCGCACAGGGCGCTTAGTACATCGAATACGGTATATGTAGTAGGCATTTGTGCTTATATTTGAAGCCATTTAATGAAGGAAAAACTACTTTTTCTTAGCCCATTGAATACGGCCACATTGTATTCAATGGGGGCATTGAATACGGCCTTCCAGTGTTTAAACATAGGAGATTTTGTATTTCCAAAAAATAACATATAGTACCTCTACAGGGGCATTGAATAAGGCACCTCAGTGCTTAAGCATCCCAGGGAGGTGTCTTAGATTGTTTCACCGCAATGAGTGGTCATGGGACTTAAATCTGACCTATATAGATGTGTTGCGATTTCTAGAAATATAACCCCATTCCTGTGTAAATTCTGCAAAAAGCATACCCATATTTGTGCAAGGTCTCAATGGATGGATCCTGATACCCCGTCCCAATGGGACTGTAAAGGGCTAAGTATACATTTTGATATTTCTGATTAAAGAATTATACCATATACTGTAGTTTAAAGGGGAAAAGGAAGAGTTAAGCAGTTAAGCTTGTGAGTCAGTCCTAGATACCACACCCATATAGGAATAGTGGAGGGTATCCCTAAAAAGCATACACATATATATAGGTGTACACCACTCCACTCCCTTGGGGCTGAAAAAGAACCCATATCACTCCCCGGGTTAAGCATACAGTAAGTTTTGTATCTTGTATAAGTGGTACTTGTTGTATCTTTTACATATCATGGTAGCCACAGGTGTTAACAAGACCTCAGTTTGGAGAGTGAGTAGGCTATAGGGTACCATGGGAAGGTGTGCAACTAAAATTCCACATTAATAATTGCATGACTCTGCAACATACCCTAGATGGCTCCACCTCTCTGTAGACTCTATTGGGACATGCAAAGACGAGGTCTTGTTAATACCTGTGATGGTAGCGGAGACGTACAAGATCATGTGGGGGCCACACACGCCCTGGCCAATGGTGTCAACCCAACACAAATATAACTGTTCCTACATAACTCTGTGCAAGCTCTCATTGTATTTATTTTTACTTATTTTTACCAGATCACAGTGCCGGAGACGTCTCAGTGCAAGGACATAACATATGATATAGTACCCCTACAGGGACATTGAATACGGCACCTCAGTGCTAAAGCCTACAGTAAATCTTGTATCTTGTATAAGTTGTCCATGTTGTATCTTTAACAGATCACAGTACCGGAGGCGTCTCAGTACAAGGACGCTGTGGGATGGGAGTACGAGACGCTCCTCTATAAACTCGTCAATGTCAAGGCCGCTTCTCTACAGGTACAGTCTACTCATCTCACTTAACACAGAGAGAAGAAACAGTGTCAAAAGGGAGTCCAGAATGACTCCCCTCTCTAGGGGTGTCCATGTCGCCTAAGGGAGCCTAGGTGACTCTCTGGCTGACCTTTAAGAGAGTCACCTGGGGGAGTCATATAGTCACCTGGGGAGTCGTATAGCTCTCTGGGTCCTATGACTTCCCTAGTTGACTCCCTTAGGTCAGCCAGAGAGTCCAAGGCGACCTGGACTCCCCTAAACAGATGAGTCATTTTAAACCTCTTTAAGGGTGACATAATGCATTAATGCATCATGCCCTTGGTCATCATGATGCATGAATGCAGCCCTGGCGAGTTACTGATTTGCCCACCCTGGGGTTTGGTACTTTTTGTCCAGGGCTACCAGTGGGAACCCAAAGGGGTCATCCAAGATTCAAAGTGCCAAGCCCTAGCCCGGATTTAGCACACATTCTAAGGTAATAAATGGTAATTTCTTGTGGGAAATCAGATGTCAGTATGTTTCGAAATGTCTACAATGTATTTGGGGAAAAAAGGTTTTCGTGGGCTGACACATCTGGGCTCCCACTGGTAGCCCTGGACAAAAAGGACCATAACCCAGATATGGGTAAGCCCAACTGGCCCAAGTAAAACACATATGGCCCCAGGGAACAATGCTGACTGGGTTGTGCTGTTAACATTTTAACCCCTTTACGGATGGCATAAAGCATTAATGCATCATGCCCTTGGTTATCATGATGCATGAATGCAGCCCTGGTGAGTAACCCACCAGGGCTGCATTCAAGCATAATGTCGACCCTATGGGGTTGAGACACTCCGGAAGGGTGGACATGACCCTTCCGGAGTAACTTGCCAGGGCTGCATTCATGCATCATGACGACAAATGTCTCATCAGTCCTTAAAGGTTCAGTGACATCAGTCCTTAACGGGTTAGGATGGCATTTGCTAAAAGATGACACTTGTCGTCATGATGCACCAATGCATAAGGGCTATCATTATTATATAGGTAGTACCAGGGACATAACTCTACGGTGACACTGTTCCACTGCCATCGCGCAAGAGACGGGGTAATGCTCGGACTCCACTAGGTTGAAAAGTTTCTAATCCGTTGTCCCGGCATATTTCACAGCAGTGACGTCCTGAGTATGTCCAGGAGCCATGCGCCCAGCCCATACTAAAGTATTGGACTTGGAGTCTGCCTTGTACCAGCACAGGACGTTATCATACATCATGCACATGCCATAGCAACCAATAATATAGATATAACAGATTACCATGGTTACATACAAGCTGGCCCCAACTCCTCCTCAGATGCGTCCGAGCGACATCACTGGTATCTTATAGGAGCCATGAACACATCACTTCCCCAATATATTGGGGGGGGGGGATTTATCTGCGGTGCCCATCCACAGTTTAATACCACAGCACCAAGTGCACCGGAACTACTTTAACCAGCAACCTTTGGTGCCAGCGATGACGCTTAGGAACAGAAGTCGAGGTGGGGCCAGCTTGACATTCACAAAATCAGGGCATAATTATGCAAATATCACCATAATTATACCATTTGACAGCACTAGCCACCGATAATTACCATTTCTAAGAACAAGCTGCCGATAATTACCATTGCTAAGAACAAGCCGCCGATAATTACCATTTCTAAGAACAAGCCGCCGATAATTGCCATTTCTAAGAACAACCAGAACAATCAAGGCTGTGTTTCATGATATCGGTACAATTGAAATGTCTTTGACTGGGTGTCGTCTTTGAGCATGTGACGCCTGAGTCTCTCGCCGTCCGACCCACCCACCCGTGTGTCCATGCGGAGCAGGGTCTGACCCAGTGCCTTATCAGGACCGGGGACGGCGTTGGCTTAGCAGTTCTGTCTCCCAGCAGATATTGGTGCATATCACCACAATTACTAAAGATCTGCTGGAGAGTGACACGCATGGGCGCCGACTGGTTACGCTACACTTGCCAAGCATATACTTTGTCACGGTTAGGCTTGAAGAGTGTAGGTCCGCGCTGGCGCGCCTTACCATTCTATATTATATAGACACGGGGGCCGAGTCTAGTGAGACTGGTTGATCAGCAAGATTCAAAAGGAGTGAAATGGGGGCCATGTAAACAGAAATAGGGGGAAAAGGTTAAAGGATATTTTAACACTATCTATTACAAATTTCCTGGCATATCTGCGACCCGGTCAAAGACGTTTCAATTTTATCAATCTCATGAGACACAGCCTCAAGTGCTAAATCTGGACATTGTGTTGTGATTCGCGGAACTTGGAGATATGATGTCCCGACTTGTATTTCTCAGTATGGTGAGGTCAGAGAATGGTCAGTTATTCCCTCAAGAGTCATACAGTGCTTGAGTTAAATGGCCTTGTCATGGTAATGCATGGACGCAGGTGACGATAGGTTGAAGGGGTTAGTCAGTACTGTGAAACCGCCTGGGGGAGAAACACAGCTGTGACACAGGAGAGTATTGTCATTGTTACAGGTCAGGAATCTATTTCTACTTAGGCCACTGAGAAAAATAAAATGGTTTCTCATCACCGTGCGCATCACAAGAATTAGGTTGTGAGGAAAACCCTTTTTTTTTTGCTAATTTAGGATGAAAACATGATAAAAATGTGCAAATATTGGCATATTTGGTACCAAATTAAAGCTAATACTGCCAATAATGCAGTGGGATAAAAATAACTTACATTTTCCCCACTTTTAAAGATCAACAAATTCTTAACTACTAAATCGTGAAATTTGGTCACAAAAAACGTATAATATTCTATACATTTTAGCCCACCTTGGTGATGAGAAACCACCTTTTTTTTTAGTTGCCTTACATATACACCTGGTACATGTTCTGTGGTGTTTAAATAATGTGAAGTGATATCTGTGCACTATTATGAAACTGCACTATTATGGAACTGCACTATTATGAAACTGCACTATTATGAAACTGCACTATTATGGAATTGCACTATTATGGAACTGCGCTATTATGGAACTGTCTGAAGGGAGGGACAGTCAAGTATCATCAGTTTAGAAAAAGCCATTTCTGTCTTTTTAATCCATCTTGATCTCTATCCCAAAATGGTTAGAAATAATACAAACTGTATTACTATGATTTAGAACTTATCTAACTCCATTACCCACACATTAGGTGTCTTCAAGTTACTTTTGATAAAGTCCCACGGGTGTCATGCAGTAAATGGCACTTTAGGATATCAAATTTCATGCATGAACTTCCTCTGACCTTTACACATATAGAGCACACTGAGGATCACGTTTATAACTCATATGATGGCATAGTAGGAGCCATCCTGTAAGAAATTCTTCAGGCAACATTGAATCCCCCTGGTGTAATTCACAGCCAATATTGGACAAATGTAGTTAGAATTGATGTTGGTCCAACATCAGAAATAATATGATGGCCCTGAAATGTCCCAACACTGGGTCAATATCAGCAATATCAAGCATGGACCAGAACTGGCCCAGCGGTCAACCCAGTGATGGCCCATTATCAGAATTGCCAAGGGTGGGCCATCATTGTAATTTGTATGTTGAACCGATGTATGCAATACCTACAATGGGCCACGGTTGGTATAATGATTGCGATGGAATCGATCATTGCCGACATTGGCCCAATATACCCTTGTTACCTGGGAAATGACTGTCAACCCCCCCCCCCCCACCCTCCCCCACTCAGCGGTTAAATAATGACCACTCCCTAAGGAGGTTACCTCTTCTTCCGTGCACCTGTCTTTGGTAATACCTGCAAACTAAATCTCAAGCAAACTCGTGCTATTCTTGTGTCATAACTCAAGAATTTCAGAATATTTCACCATTGAACATATCACTAGGAAGGTTCATTATTCTCGAGAATCTTTGGCAATTGAAGATAGGACACCATTAACAATAGCCAGCTATGGGAAAATCCCTATTTTTTCAACATTTTTCAACTTCTTGAGAAATTGACCAATAATATTAGTAACACAATCAATCCAAAGTTATTAATTGCCATAGGTGAAACTGAAGAGCCATAACCGATTTAGGGGAAGAACACAAATCTAGAAAATTGTATTTTTTCTACATTTTGCAACACAGAAAAGTATATTTCCTTTAAATCAAAATCGATTTACCTCTCCAGGACATGCCTCTATATATATATATATATAGAATCACATGACTATTTAAATACTCTAGGAGTAGGACCTCAGGCTTTTCTCCACCCAAATGTCTCATTTCTAACAAAGCGGATATGACCAGTCCACACTACCCCGAGGTGGTGATAGGACTTGTGACCTATCTTAATCGGAATTAGGTTAATATGGCACATTAGTCTTGACACTTGAGTGCAACTTCCGGGCCCTCAAGGGCACCTCATATTATCGCCCACCAGTTATTTTTAGTTGGAATTGGGAAAAGTGTATTGTGAGACTTCAGCACTCTATTAGCCAGCTAGAGATTCATCTGCCCACTCTCTCCTGTACACTGTTAATGGTTAGTGTAGGGCAAATACGGGGTAGCTCTCCCAGGTATGCGGACAAACGTTAATAGCGCAATCTTAATCTTACATCATAAAATGTCTTAATCATTACATACTAGTCGAATAGCCTATCCTACTATGGACTGTATAGTCTAAGATAGGATAAATATAGGTTAAGACTAATTTTAAGATAATTAAGACTGACCTAGGCGAGCTATCCCAGGTGTGCAGTGTAGGTAAACAGTAGAATCTACCGTAAATCTACAATAGAATCTACTGTAGAGTGGATTTACAGTAGAATCTACTGTATATTTACAGTAGATGCTACTGTTTACCTACAATAAAATTGTACATCTACAGTAGTATCTACTGTACACCTACAAAAATGGCAACCAGCTTTTCACAGTGTGATGGATGTATAGCCTAGAATCTATAATGGTCATCATCAAGAAAGGTTTAGTGTATAACCAGCAGCTTTGCTGCTGCACATGGGCCTGCCTGTCTCAGTCGGGGGTGAGCTGACCAACTTTTAACGGGAGAACAACATGGCGCCGGGTGGGAACGTAACCACCGACCAGGACCCAACAAAATCACATCGGGTTAACTGCATCATGGGAGCCGTATCGATATTCATGCCGTCCTAACCAATCAGGGGTAATATATTCAACTGACTGTAATTAGGGATATAGCCATAAGCCATGTGTCAGGCTGATTCACCTCAGATCACTTCCCATCACACCAATGCATAATGAGGCTATTTTGGGTTGTACTTGGGTAAGGCAAAAAAAAGGTTTGTTTCAGGTAACATGGGAAGAAAATCTGGGAGAAAAAAATTAAAACACCAAAATGTCTCCAATAAATTGTTTATAAAGGCACGGTCGGGACCTCAAACAAACCTTTGTTTGCCTTAAGCAGTATTTTTTGGTCAAAAGTGCCAATTAGCGTAGCTATGGCAACCCGGATCTGGTCTGCCGACCAATTAGAAAAACACACAAAGTTCTACTTAAAAGTGTCCTCGACAGTGGTCACTGCACTTCTGTAACTGGGGTGTTCTGCACGGTGGCCATAGTGTTCATTATGTGGACCACCTCAGGCTACACTGAAAAAGGTTTAAAGGGTTTAAAGGGTTAGTCAGTACAGACTATCCTAGGTTCGTCATATCACAATGGCAACGTTATATTCAAAAATGGCTGACGGGTCAGTCAGTAGTGGCTAACCTAGGTTCATCATTGGTGTGTATCTTAGTTGTATACCACTAGTTGGTGCCACCTATAAGATACTATGATAACCACTCAGTGGCTCCCCCTTTAGATTAAAAGACTAAGGTTGGTTGGTCAGTACTCACCAACCTGATAATAATAAGTTACCTAGGTTGGTCTTATAGGGAGCCAAAAAATGACTGACTAGGTTAGGTACTAGTGACTGAGAGATTGGTCGTGTAGGGAGCCAAGGAACATCAGTGTATGGAAGTGCAGTAACCATTGTTGAGGACACATATTTATTTCAGGGTATTTCAATCTAAAATTGATATGTAGCATAGATATTTGTAGCCTATATTTGTCCCACTGTACATATCTATACCAAATATGGGACCATCTCATGTTTTAGAGAATAAAGAGAATTGTCCCTTACATCATGGTATTGTCTGATCCTACAGGAATTCATGGAGTCCGATCAACTCAACTCCAAATCCAACTCTATCAGTCGTGGCCGGTCACGGACGGTGAGTAAAAATTTCGACCCAAGTCTAGATGGGGTGGGAGACAAAAAAGCTCGGGGGGGGGGGGGGGGGGGGAGGGAGAAAGAAGAATTTGACCTCTCTCAGCGCATTACTATACTTCAAAGGGGGGGGGGGGGTGGAAGATTTCAATGTGTCTCGAAGGGGGGCCCAGAACCATTTTTAGTTATCTATCAAGTTGTACCTTTCTCATCAGCTGCCCACAGATGATTATCCTGTGAATCCCTTCCTAAGATTTTCACAAATGTAGCCATCACAGACAATGTTATTAGGATTTTGCTATTAAAACCAATGCTATGTGTCGAGGCACCTGTTTCAGTTTGACCGTTGTTGTAACATTACAGGTGGTGAGTAAGCCGGGCAAGGCGGCGGCCATGTTGCCTCCACACAAGGTGGCTCCCTCTGGTGTCAACCTCCACAACAAGCTCAAGCAGCTACAGATGCGCGCCCTGGTGGAGAAGGAGGAAACCCTGGACGAGCTGCTCAACGTCATCAACCAGAACGCCGTCGAGGACAGCAACTCGGGTAACTCGTTTACTCGTTAAGGGAGGCATGATGCCTTAATGCATCATACCCTTGGTTGTCATGTGATGCATGAATGCAGCCCTGGTTACTAAGGGAGTGATCCTCTTTTATCAACACGGGGGGGGGTTGTTTTTTTGGGGGGGCAAAAAAATTTGGAGCCCTTGACCGGGGGGTGTAAAAAATTTGGACCCCTCTTGGGGGGGGGGGGCAAAAAAAAGTTAACCTGTTTTGGGCCAAAAAGCCCACGTGTTACTATGCTTCAAAGGGCCCGCCCTCGCCCCGATTCTCAACCCGTAGGGGGGGGAGGGTAAAAGATTTCGACCCGTTGACCAGGGGTGATGACATTTTTTTTGCATGCTCCGCGCGGAAAACTAGCCCCCCCCTATTGTTAAAAAATGATCACTCCCTAACTCCCCATGGCTGCATTTAAAGCATCCGTAGTGCCAGCCCTAAGGCTTAGATACATTCCTGTAGGGTCTACGTGATGCATGAAAGTGACCCCGGCGAGTTGCTCACCAGTGCTGCATCCATGCATTATGATGACAAGAAGCATACAGCATCAATGTATCAGGCATAGATTCCCACCTGCCCTGGTGGCACATGCCTGAACTATTGTCAGGAGTGCTCTCTACAGCCTAGGAAGTGAAGCAGGTGACAGGTCATCACAGGTGCTCCCCCCTGGTGAGAGGGACATGAACTGTTTTACCAGTGATTGCCTTGTTAAATACTTCATGAAACTTTCCCCAGGTGGAACCAGGAGCCATTTACTGTTGGGTCTTTTTCTAGTAAATATTCAAGTAATATTTCATGATCTAAGATTATATTATATGCCAAATAACTGTCCACATTAGCCTTATGTCCTTTGGTAGGGTCTCTGCCTATTTGACTATTTTAATCTCCATGTCAGTGAGGAATTTGTAACAGGATGAGAAAATACCCAACATTAAACCAGGTTTCTCCATGGACAAGACAGCCATGATAGAGCGCCACACTCATTGAAATGCATCCAGATCGAAAACCACCAAGTCAATTGTGTTCTGTATTCTTCCAGATTTTTACGTGGGTGGTAACTTGGTTTCTAAAAAGTCGTCCGAGAAGGCTGCAGCCCCAGCAGCAGCAGAGGTGAAGGCCGCTGCCCAACCAGCTAAGAAGGACAGCGCCCCCGCCAAGCAGCAGTAATCTCAGCACGAGGGGAAAGCACACCTAAAGGTAAGGGAGTGGGCATATGTTAACAAGGGGGGGCGGCGGTGGATTTTCAAGCGAGCGGGTCGAAGTTTTTTTAACCCCCCATTGAATTTTTTTGGTACCACCTAATTTAGTGCGGCCAACCCCTTTGAGCTGTAGTAACCCGCTGGCTTTTTCGTTTTAAAAGGGGTGCAATTTTTTTGGTTCCCCCCCCTCAAGAGGGATTCAAATCTTTTTGATCCCCCCTCAAGAGAGGTCCACGTTTTTTTGATCCCCCCTCAAGAGGGGTCCAAATTTTGTTGGGTTACCGGACCGACCTTATCAAAACAGGGCCGACCCTACGTTTTTCTTGTGCAATTTTGAAGAAATTTTCGAATTTTTACAATTTTTTGGTCAATTTTAGGGTCTTCAGAGAGGCCGGCTAGTACTTACATGTTTAAAAAAAAGTTTTTAAAAAAAGAAAAAAATCCGACCTACCAACCCTACATTTTCTTGCCATGTTACCTGAAACATCCCCTTTTCTTGGCCTATACAGCATTCGGGAATGATATGAATAATATCTAGTGTACCTCTTGAGAGGAGCATGAGTTTTATTGTGCGAGAAATTCTTGGTGTCCAAGCTCCTAAAGTTCAATCAATGAGTCATAGTTGGAACCTGATTTAATTTTGACAAATGAAATGTTTTATTAAGTATGGGAAAGCTAAATTCATTCCCCGAATCACTTTACCAATATCCACAACTAACAGCATCAAAAAGAATTTTAATCACAAATTGAAGTATTTATTGTCAATGTACAATAATTACAGTTTCGACCATGAGTTCATAAGTCTTCTATAGTTAATCCTTTATGATTCCTTTATTAAAACAAATTGTCCTTTTTTCTCTTCAGGTTACAAAATGTGGAAGGAGGATACAACCTGAAAGTTAACTTACAACTTACCCGCAGCTACGCACCTGATCTCTCTCATCTCATTCAAAACACCGCGCCCGAAAACAACATTTGTTCAAAGTGGACCCAAATTACACCAGTTATGGTCTTATGCCTAGGAGAATGTCAATCATTAAATATTTTAGTACACCCATATGATGAGCAGCTGGTCTTTATTTTTTATTTTTTCAGCTATGCTACATAATGAACAAACAATGGTTATGATGGGAATTCAGATATGATGTAATTGATTTCTCTGATTTGATTGGTTTGTAAGAAGGCTAGCTATTTACATTCTTAGTCTTCATCAATAGCTTTCTATACATTGAATTTCACCACAGTATTAATAGGACAAAAATATGTTGATACTAGCTATTTTGTTCTATCAAATTATGATTATATACTTGTGCTATTCTAGAAACTACATATATGTTGTCAATAGCTTTACTGCTATTCTATTCTGTTGGGATCTTAAATCAGTAATAACTAATAAGTGATGTCCAATACCCTTACCATAATAGCAATTCAGCTTTAAGATACAATAAGGTCATGAACCATATGTAATTGTGATATATTATTGTGTGTATATGTGAATGTCTAATACATAGCTGACAATTGTGAGTGCTAAATAAGTAATTGACAATGTGAAATCACTTCATGAAAAGGCTTTAGTAAACTCCCCTCAACCTCTTTAAAAATGTTTTATTGTTTATCAACACATATCAGCCATCTTGGTTTTGTGTGACTGAATAAAGACTTTAGATTATATGTACCCCTGGCAATAACCGTGTGTTATTTAATTATAAGTCTTAAAGGTAAAGCATTCATAAGGAAGTGCTCTTTTTCTTAACAACTGGGGGTGAGATTTTTGGCAAGCACACAACCCCTAGACAATCTGGCGTGTTTTAAACAAATTTGTTTGAGTTTTATAGGTGTATTTGTTTGATAAGATCATCTTTGAAAAAACACTTACATGTGGAGCAGTTATGCCCCCTTAGAAGCAGAGAAGGGCTCAGGTGAAATCCCCCCCCCCCCCAAGATGGGTTAATTTATGTTACCCAGGCCACCCACTCCCCCGGTCAAGAGTATAAAATATGTTACCGGCCCTGTTGTTAGAAAATGAGCATTGCCTAATAGTTATTCATCCATATAATTACAAAAAAAAACATCTGAATATATTGAAATTAAAAGACGATTCCAAATAAATCAGAAAGAAATAACAAAATGTCAATAGTAATACCACAATTATATTTGTTCTGGATATTAGTTACTAAAAGAATCATATAACATCTCTCTATGAAGAAGCGGGTCAATTGAAATAAAAAAAATCTTACTTTCAGACATTTGCGCTGTGCCTCATTGAAGCTATAATTCTTAAAATATGGCAAACTTTGTAATGGAACTAAATGCAATGTAAGGGTGCTGGGCATCTTACTTATTGGCATTTTAAGTTTACAAGATAGATAATAACTACACGTCTAGACCTATTTTGTAAAAAAAACACCATGGTCTGTTTAGTTCAGAATGCACATGCAACGACATGTATGGTCACAACTTGGGTAGGCCTATCATTTTTGTGACTATACATGGGTGCCCAGACTTATGACCGTGTCGCCGTGTCGAATTTTAGCAAAGGTGCTGTGTCGGCGTGTCAATCTTTATCTTATACAAATCACACTAAAATATTGTGTCCATCGATTTTGAAAGGTGCAGTGTCGCGCGTGTCGAATTTAAGAACCCCCCGCGTCCCCGTGTTGCATGTGTCGATTTTTACCCATGTTAATCACATTTTTTGGTGAAAATTTCTCTCTCCCAAGCCTAATGTCTGGCTTCCTACGATGGAACCAGGTTCCGAGGAAGTCATGCATTAAGCCCTGTCTGTGGAGATGAGTGGTTTTCCACAAAAAAATAGTGAAGTTTGAGAGTCGCCCACACCTGTCCTAGTCTGCCGGTCCCCTTGGATGGCAACCACATGTATGGTCACAACTTGCTACCAAATAATCAGAAATCTCCCACAGCAGCCATATAGAACTTCCTGTGGCTCTGACTGGAACTGCACAGAGAGGACATTACTCTTCCATTCTGAGGGGAGATCGATAGAGTAATGTTGGTTGCTTCCTACACCTCTGATAATATTGGTTTTAATGATCTACTCCATATGAAGTTGGAGCCACCAGGTGCGATGGCCGAAAGTGTCCTACCAACCACAGCACCGCTGCAGGTGCCACCTGGTGAGTACAGGATGAACCACAACATAAAGGTCACTGAGAGATGGTACTGCTGTAGAAGACTGAAGATAACTCAGGGTAAGCTGGGTCTGTGGCTTACTATGTTTACCGGTAGGGCACGTCCTTGAAAGCTCTCCTAGGTGCGCGGACAAACGTTAACAGCGCAATCTTAACACAGAATTAAGATCGTCTCAATTATCTTAAAATTAGTCTTAACCTTATGTGGGTTTGATCTTTTCCTGTTATTGTTTATTTTAACGCACGGAGAATTCCAGGGAATTAAAAAAATTAAATTATAAAAAATGCAACAAACCATTGAACTAGTATTCGTCACAGGAGTATTATTAATAAGACATACAAGTTTCAGAGTCGTATAGACCTTAACCTCAACAAGTATAATCACTCGTAAGGTGATACTACCGGTACTTTGATATTACATTAAGTATAAAGACACAAGGTTTTACCTTTATCATATAAATTGGCACAAAATGGATTTACAGAAATAAACCATACATTTATAAATCATCAGGAACTTAGGTTGTGACTAAGGCAGTACCGGTATAAGTTTCACATTCAGATACACTTAAGCATTCATTCAATCAAACATACAATCACTTTTATCTCTATCATAAGTATTATACAATGAATTTGAATTTATAAAAAAGAAAAACTTATACATTTCTCGATAACCTAGACTTAGGTGGTATCAGAGTCAGTACCGGTATATGAATGTCATAAAATGAATTTACAAATTGAAATTTACAAAAATAAACTTAGACATTAAGAAATAACCTGGACTTAGGTTGTGTCCGAGTACCGGTATATAAATGTCACATTCAAATATGCTTACTCATCCATTTCATTTGGTCCACAACACTAGAACTGCAACAATGCTACAAAATGTCTGTTATGTTTATGTAATAATCAAGTCGATAGTTGAGTAGACTTACAAAATTGATTATATTGAAATAGTTACCGGTAGTTTCTAACTAGATAATTATTGTTTTCAAACAGCTAAATTAATAATTCGACAATAATTTTCCAGATTAATATTATATATGTTATTAACGAATAAATTTAACCATTAGAATTTTATAAAGGTGGGTTAATGACTGTGCTAGCAGAAAAAATTGAAGACTTTAAGGTAGATACATAGAAACCACAGTTCTTATTAAGTTGGGACCAGACCAATCAACTTGATGTTCAGTCTGTATTAGGGGCAACTGGAGGAGTCGCCTCTGGAAGTGTTTCATCTTCAGGTTTCTCATCGCCATCTTCTTTATCCTCATCTTCACCATCATCACCGTTCTCCAGGTCGTCCTCTGGCGGAGGGTCGTCTGCTGGCATGTCGTCATCTGGTTCTTCCCCTTGTTCGTCATCTGCTCCAGGGTTTGGAGCATTTTCTCTACGTATCCTTTCAAGGATCAGTCCATGTAGGTTGGCAGAACGCAGGTTTGCTTGTGTGCAATGTCTAGCTTGCCCGAGGTGAAATCCGGCCCCCCAGACCGGGTGGAAGCTGGCTTCGTACAGCCTCGCGTCCTTAGTGCTCTGTAGGTAATTGTTCATCTCAGGATTACTGAATTTGATCTTGTTGAAGTGAAGTAAATACCTCTCAGCATCTCGAGCCCATTCTTGATTTGTCGCTATACGTTTAGCATCAGCCATCATTTCAAAGGGACAGGTTGCTGCCATGATCACGTCTCGCACCTTTTTGTCTCCACATATCTCCGCCTTTTTGGCTTGAAAGGCCTGTTCTACACTGCTAAATGTGACGCCCTCATCTTTAATAGGGCACGGGTAGAGATTAGACAGCCTGTTGTAAGGCGATCTGAATAATATACCATCTGGGGTATCAGTGGTCGTGGCCATTTCCATTGTTAGATGCGGGGAAGGCAGGTTACCCAGCTGGTGATGTTGATAGGACACCTTGTTAAGCATCAGAGCTCGTTGCCGAAGACGACAGTCCATGTTGTTGGCTTTCGCAAGAAAAAACATAGCACGCAGATCTCCAAACTGCCTTCGTTCCAACTCTGAGAGTTCATCTCCAATTGAACAGCCAAACCAGTACCTGTTATCCTTCAGATTGTTGAGCGACTTCATAAGGCCAGACTTAATATTTGGTCTGTGCAGTACCACACGAATCGTACGATACTTAGTTCTTCGCTGGGGATCGCCATGTTGGTTGTTATTGTTTTGATGCTGCGCCACTCCTATTCTTTCAGCGGACTCGATCTGCTTGACCCCCCATGGAACCTTGACGTCCTTGAACAACCGCCCTAGAATGTTATATAGATTCTCCTGTGGGTCTTCGGGGCAACCCTCAATAATAAATACCTTCTTTTTATCCAAGGCATCCATTTTATCGAACTTGTTGTCGTGCTTGGTGAGAAGTCTAGTTTGAGCGAGGGCGGTGTCAGATATCTTTGACAGTGCGGTCTCCGTCTCTTCCAAAGTTTTCAGACACCAGTCAGCTGATCCCTATGGCTGTCAAGCCTGTCCAGTATACTATCCAGCGACCTTGTGGTTTTGGCATTGGTTTCAGAGATTCCAGTTAACGTATCGTTAATCTTTTTTAAAGTTCCCTCAAACCCGAGTGTCTCCGTTTCCTGCGCTGTCACACGCCTCGCCAGCTGGTTGACAGCGCAGACCACGTCAGCGGTCGTGGCTCCCGCCGGCAGTAAGTCATCTTTTCCTCTATTTGGAGCTTTTTTCACGGATTTGTTCGCCTCAGCCATTCTTAGTAGCTGCTATATACCTTTATAAAGGTGTGTATCCAATATGTCTTGATTCCGTTCAGTTTTACTACTGAATATTCCAAAAATAATGCGGAGCTTTTTTCGACCACGCTCTAGCCTTGTGACGTCATTTTCCTTTCTGCCTTAGATTAAGACGTTTTAAGATGTAAGATTAAGGTTGCGCCGTTGACGTTTGTCCACGCATTGGAGAGCTATCCCGTATTTGCACAGGTAGGTAGATATAATACTCTGTTATGATCATTTATTAGTCAATTTTGGCATCAGAAACAAATTCCTTGTTAAAAAATACCCGCAAGTCATACACTGGGTGTCATCTTTGACTGGTAACCATAAAAGATTTCCGGGTAACCCCCGGGAGGAAAAGTTTTCCCAAAAATACCTTTGAAGCCAACCCCCAAATCCACTTTAATCCCTGCTAATGTTCAAGACCACGACACAGGCACGCCACAGGCTCTCCCAGGTGCGTGCATGGACAAACGTTTAGAGCGTTATCTTAATCGCAGTATTAAGATGCTCTTACTTGTCTTAAAGCTACCAGTGACACCTGTGAGCAAGGGCCTTTAATGCCCAGGGCTGTACGTGGGCCTCTATACTCCCCACGAAACCTCAAAACTTCATTTTTAAATGTAGGGGAGTCTTGTTAGCGTGCTTCTTATGGGAGGGGGGCTTTGCCCCCCAGCCCCCGTTTTTTTCCTTTCTTGGAGAGAAAATAGTAAAGGAATGACAGTATCTCAATGCAAAACAGTGTTGCCTGATTTAAAGACACTGGATTAAGGTTTAAGATTAAGATAATGCTGTAAACGTTTGTGCGCGCACCTAGGAGAGCTAGCCCGTATTTGCACTACACAGAGGGAACACTGATCAAAGAGAAAATCGATTAATCATCTTTTGGGGTAATTTATTCAGCAATTATTTGGTATATTTTCTATTATATCCCACACACTGATTCGTCAATCTTGAGGGGGTCTCGATGGGGGGGGGGGGGCGTCCCCATGTCGATTTTAAGAAATGCCCATGTCGCCCTGTCGATTTTAAGAAATGCTTATGTTGCCATGTCGATTTTAAGAAATGCCCATGTCCCATGTCACTATCTCTAATATTTCTCATGTCCCATGTCACTAAGGCTCAAAATGCCCATGTCGCCATATCGATTTTAGGGGTCGGCCCCCATTCTTGACGTAAGTCTGCATTGTTAATGGATATTGATATGCAGCTACCTTATATAAAGTCTCAATTCAAATAATGAGGAAATAACTGATGCGGAAATGACCAGAATATTTATACACCATTTTACTAGTGTCATATCCATGCCAGTTTAATTCAAATAGGTCGTCACTGATAAAATGAAGATGGCTATCCCAGCCAGTAAGGATTAAGTGAAGGACAAGATGCTCTCAAAGAATTATCTTTTTTGTCTGTCCACTTTTCAACTTTGATCTGGCAATCTCGCTTTGACCAATGAATAATGTTACAGACTGCAATGCCAATGTTCATATTGTTGTACTGATCAAAGTAAATAGATCATACCATGTGGAATGATGTGGTAGAGGTTTTAAACAACCACCATAGTCGTCTCCACTTTGGTCTCTAAAGTGTGCACTTAAGGAGCACCATGTTATTCAAAAGACCTGAGCAACTGAAAATGTAGAAATATTTGTCTGCAGCACCATACATTTGTATAAAGCAAAAGCTGCTAAAACAACGGCAACAAATGAAAAGAACCCTTTGTGATAAACTTTAGGGGACTTCCACTCAATTCAAGAAGTATTCATTCCTTTATACCATTAGTGCAGGGATTTTCACAAAGTGATTGATATCAACTGCACTAACAGGGTTCTTTCGTAGGATGGTCTCTTGTGATGAATGTAGTTTTCAACAATTGATCTTAAGGAAAAGTGTAATTCCAAATTAAAAGTGTTCTGATTTTTTAAATATGTATAATGATTGCTGGACCTTTGAATTGTGCAATGTGAAAAAAGCTTAATTTTTCAAATTTACCTGGGCATTGAAATTACTCACAGGGGTTTATGAAGGCTTAATGATCTAAATAAGGCCAAAAAAAAAGTTGTATTCGGGTATCCCTAGCGGGCCCTACCCAATTTTTTTTTTAATCATTTTTTGGCCCCGACCCAATTTTTTTATTATTTTTTTCTTTGGGAGGCATTTTTGTGACTTTTCTACCAAAAACAAACCTTTTTTTACAGAAAAATTTTTGGCTGAAAATTATAGGAAAATAAGAGGAATTTTGTCTCAGAATCCTTAAAAAAATTGGTAAAAAAAGAAAAATCGATCTACCTACCCTTTTTTTATTTGGGCCATGTTACCTGAACACAACTATTTTTTCTTTTTGGCCTTACGTATATTTACACATGTAAAATCAATACAAAAGGCAGAGTTTGTGCATTGTTTTTGCATGTTTGGTATGAGACGAAAGCTGGATCTGATGCACAACCTGATCGTGTTAATTCTGTTAGTGCAATCCGTAGTGGATGCCAGATAACACTTTACGTGTGGCATGTCACTAAAAGATGGCATTTGTCGTCAAGATACACCAACTTACCAGTGCTGCATCATGCTGACCCTTCAAGAGTGCCTCAACCCCATAAGGTCAGCATGATGCTTTCTTGTATGCACCACAGGGCTGCATTCCTGCATCATGAAGATTAATGGCATGATGCATTAAGGCATCATGTCGTCCTGAAAGGGCTAAAGCTACAAACACAGTGATACAACTTCTAAGTAAAGGAGACCTTGCAGCAGAATAATATGTCTATGATAGAAACTATGTTAGCCTTTGACCTGACACATCTAAGCTCAGTAATGAGCAGTTTATGGTCTGGTTGCTTCTGACGGTTTGGTTGCTTCTGACTGCTTAGTCGTCACAAGAACAGCAGCAGACATTAATCACTCACCCGCCTCAGTTGGTACACTGATAATCTAAATGCGCTAGGCCTTAGTCTCTAGTGGCTATCTAAGCTTAGTCATAGGGATTTTGGACGGAATGACAAACTGATATTCAAAAGTGACTAAGGCAACACTAAATATGAGTAATGCCCAAAACTCATAGGAGTGGAATGGTTGGTCAGTCACTACTGACTATACCTGATAGTACACCATGCATGGTTGGTCATATAGAGAGCCAAAAAATGACTAACTAGGTTCATCGCTTTTGACTTTGTTCTGGAGTTCAAAGATATGTGTGGACACATATTCTGTGCCTGTGTCTGGCAACTGGAGCAGCTCTGTGTATGTTTAATAAATAATTCTGTGTTTAGCACGACTGATCACTATGAGCTCACTCACCTCAGAACAGCTCAGTTGTTGCCTTACACACACAGCCAAAAATAATTTTCTCATTTTCAGAAAATATTTCTTGTTTTAAGTAAAATAAACTTAAAACAAGTTTGTCCGTAGGATAACAAAATTTTACTTGAAAGCATGGTTGAGTTTAATATACTTAGAGTAAGGAAAACAAACAAGAAAAACAAACAAGAAATAAATTCTTAAATCAAGTATTTTATACTGGAATCAAGATGATATTTCCTGACATATTTCTCAAAATAAGAAAATATTTCTTACGGAATGGACCTTTTTTTTCTAGAAAACCCTTTTCTTAAGTAAGTTTTAATTTCTTATTTGAGTAAATAAACAAGATTGATGTTCTTGCCTGGGAAAGGGGTATGATTATTTTCAATTTTAGACTTAGAGAGAACGGATTGATGCCAGAGCATCAGAAAGAGGTTCATCAGATTAAATGCAGCTTTTTGTAGCTACAATAGAAGTTTAAGCAAACAGACCTTTATTCAAAGTCATTTCACCTCATGTAATGGGATAGGTAATCCTTCCCTTTATCTAAATGCTGTTCTCAAGCAAATGGTGTCTCTTATCATTTCTCCCTATAGTTATTATAATCCATTCACCGGAACAAGGGTTCTTACATCAAATTAATCCCTAACAAATTTCCCCTTTTCCCACATATTTTTACCCTCTTCTGTTTCTTTGGGACTTAATTTAAGGCAGAAATGTATACCCTGTTTGATAGGAAAGTTGTTGTATTGCATAGTGGTGGCCTCTTGTGGCACAACATGTAACTAATGTTCTTAATTTAAGAAAATAATTCTTATTTAGTAGTCTGATCCCTATGGAACCTAACTGAACTCACATTCCACAACTATAAAATTCCCAAATAATGAAAGGAATTTGGTGAAGGCATTAAGCATGGTCATAATCATCACATAAAAGAGTATACTGGCATATTTTTTGCCCTAATTGACTCTTTAGACACATAGTTTCAGGTTAATTCTTAACTGAGCAGATTTTCAAGACATGGCAATCTTAAATCTAGAAATAGAACTTTCTTATTTCAGGAATATAAGATATAATCTTGTTGGGTGCACAAATGACCAGTTTTAAGAAAATTCCTAAAGAAAAATAATCTTGAATACTTGTTTCTAGAAGAATACTAGAAAAATATAAGATATTTTTTTTAGCTTCCTCTTTCTGGAAACAAGATGCATGTAAAAACTCAGAATGAGTTTATTCCTTGAATCAAGAAAATTTAATCTTGATTCTAGTATTTTCTTGGGGTAAGAAAATTATTTTTGGCTGTGCAGTCAAAAATAATTTTTCTCATTCCAAAAAAATAAGATAAATTAACTCGCGTGATGGACAAATGACTGGTTTTAAGAAAGGAATATTTTATTTATTTTTTTTACTTTTTTTTCCTCAAAACTAGCCATTTTTCCGCCTAGCGAGTTTATTTATCTTATATTTTTTAAATGAGATAATTATTTTTGGCTGTGTATGGCTCAAACTCCTGACTTATGTTGTTTTAGGATAGAGGAAGGACAAATCAGAAAGTTCTTAATATATTTAAACAAGTTCATATTATTGAAAGGTATATATCTTGGCACCTTGGAACACTTTTTGATATATCTCTAACCCTAGCGGTTCATTTTTTATTGCCTCACGAACTCGATTGTCCGTTTTTGGGTGACTCCGAGACCAAAATAAGGTGATTATGTATATAATGCCTTCAAGTACATAGCAGCAACTAATAACTTTGTTTACAAACTGGGACAACATATATCTTAAAGCATACCAAGAATGGATACCCTCAAAAAAATAGTTTTTGAGATACAGCTCGATGAATATTGAAGATTTATCAAAAATATTAAAATTTTAACAACATACTCTCATTTTACCCTAGTTCACTCAAAATGCTTCAATTAATTGTCAAAATCACTCTACAATATCCTGATGGTATATACTTTAGGAAATATAGACCATTACAATCCTTCGTTGAACCTACTTGGCACTGTACTGGCCTAAAAAGCGGCTATTTCACCTTATTTCGGTCTCGAAGTCACCCGGGTGACTCCGGGACCAAAATAAAATATTGTATAAATGTAGGTTAAATTAGTGGAATCATCAGATTTCTGGTTTAGAGCATTAAAGGAGGTGGATAGGAAGCAGTGGCACTAAAGATAACTAAAATATATAGGATATTAACAATTCTGTGTGGGTTTTACTATTATCAGCAAGGCGAGTGACTCCGAGACTAAAATAAGAGGGTGACTCCGGGACCAAAATAAGTATCACAATACACATTTGGTCCTGGAGGCTGGAATATTAGATTTTTTTCAAAATTTCTTTTTTCTGGCAAAAGACACAATAGTTACCTCACAATCTGGGGTACAAGGGATACTGTTTGGATCTTGTTTATTTACTGTATAGTGGTATCAAAATGAAAGGACATTTGAAAATTTTGCTGACAATATACACTTAAATGGCTGTGGAGAAAAAAATACGGTACATATCTAGTGAAATCCTTGTGAATCAATTGACTATACCATAGGCCTAATAGAAAATGATATTAGGGATAGGCTGTCACTGTCTTAGTAGACATGGGAGACATGTAAAACATGTCATTTTAAGGGTTTGTGACGTTTTTAAGGGTTTTTGGGCCTTTGGAGGGCCTAAAAACGAAAAATATTGGGCCAATACACAAAAAAAAAGAAAAATCCCGAATTGTTGGGATGTTTTCTCACATATACCAAATATTTGAAAAAATTGGTGCAAAACTGGTTATTCTGTAGGGCTATAAGCCTGAAAAGGGCCAGAAATAGCCAAAACAACATAGGTCAGAGGTTTGAGCCGTATATATATAAGGTAGGCAACTAAAGGTAAGTTTCAGAGCTGTTCTGGAACATTCCTCATTGGGCCTCGAGATAGATAAAGTGTGCACCAATAATACACGGGGAGAGCTGTGAGTATCACCGTAAAACCTCTCTGATAAGCCGACCTTTTTTGGTGATTTTAAGCTTGATTCGGCTTATAGCATAGTCTCAAAGAGGGGGGTCGGCTTATAAGGGAGGTTTTTTATCAAGTAGATTATAGTTTAACCATGTTTAAATGGACCCAAATTCGGCTTATAATATTCTCTCAAAGTGGGGGTCGGCTTATAATGGAGGTCGGCTTATCAGAGAGGTTTTACGGCAGTTTTAAGTTTGATTAAATCCTTTGTTCATTTGTAGTCTACATTTACAGTGTGTGTTCATTTGAAACATAAATTTGGCAATTATTTATGTTGAATGTCTAGGGTATATGGTTTTAAAGATACATTACCCGCCAATTTTGGGGGATTTCTTTTTTTTTTCATTATGTTTCCATATACCAAGTGCCTGTAAGTCTATATGAGAAATTTGGAGCCTGCTATTTATCTTTTAATCTGTGAATACACCCATAATTACATGCAAAATATTTGACTGCGAGCTGACAGAAATGAAAACCAGCAAGGGATGCATTATGAACAATCAAAACACATATGCTCTTACAGTGAATTCATAAGTCTGCCAGAGAGCCCTCCATTCAGTATTTCATTTAGATTTCATAACAAATAGATTTCCTATGATAAGGGGGCCTGTCAATTGATAAGGGAATGACTAATAGAAGTCTACATTGGGTTTATTTCGTACCTTGATTTTGGGTCGATTGAGGTAGTTATGTATCTTTATTATCAAACACAAATAATGAGATTTATTTCCTTAGTTCCAATTGAAGCATATATTAAAATATTGATATAGTTTTTATAAAAAAGAAATTGTCTCAAGATGCTTTATTTAGGTTTTTGTGAAGATGGCGCCAATGTTAGACGAGATGATGGTGGAGAACTCGACTGGTGGCAACATGTCCCTGCTACCCACAGAGTTGGATAAAAGAGCCTTAGCACTCAAATATGGTAGGTGTATAAACCCATTGTAATATATCCACCTGAAATATCTCAGAAATACTTGTACTTTATATGTGAAACTTGCCAATATACCTCATCTTTCACCTCATCCCTCAAACCTCAGATCAAAATTCCATGACATTCCATGACATAAAATTCTTGTGTGAGGTCATGGGGCTTGGCCCTTGAGAAAATTTCTAAAATTTAGAAACATATGGTACATTCTCAAAGATTTTGTAACATTAATTCTGTAATTTTCAAATTTCATGACATTCCATGACATGTGGCAATTTTTTCACAAAATTCCATGACATTCCAGACATCTTTCAAATTCCATGATATTCCATGACACGTGGGAACCCTGAATAATGATAACATTGGGGGTGCAGAGGGGTCCCCCCCCCCCAAGGTCGGAAAGTCGCCGAAATTAAGACCACCAGGTTGCAAGGTCGTTTTTTTAGACCCTATATCCTATGATCAAGTTTGTGCAAAAGTCGCCAGGTTGCTTAAATTATTGCACCAGGTCAAAAAGCCACCTGGAAAACGGCCCAGGTTGCCAAGTCCCCGAAAACCCCTCTGCAGTCACAACATTTGCTATAATGTGCTACAGTATTATATGGCGCCATAATACTGTTTTCTAGATAGAAAGCAAAGTATCAAATACAATGAAGGCCTGGGCATCAAAACGGCATTGCTGAGCCCAGAGGCAGGTTTTGTTATCCAACATAAATACTATATACCTTGATACAACACTTAAAAAAATAGACCTGATCAAACTTTAATCAACTTAACTATAAAGTCATCGTTGACTTACTGCCCAAGGAAATACATATATTACCACATAATAGTAATTTACGTTTTTTTTGGGGCATTTAACCCAATATTTTCTTTACTCATCTTCACTGGACTGGATTATAGCTACAAACATTCCTTATTATAGCCTACACTTCAAAAAATGTATAGACAAATGCCAATGCCCATTGATACCGTCTCTGATATATGGGTGGGGGCTGGGGCCATATCCCGAAATACATCAAAGAATTATCAATGTAGTTGACATTTGTGTTTATTTTTTTAAATTTGAAAACATGTAATGAAGGAAAGACTACTTTTTCTTAGCCTATTCTCCGAGTAAGGACTTGCCGTCATATAACTGCCATTTTATTCTGGTACGTAAAACGTTTCGCTGTCTGGACGTAGCACAAAAATATGCTGATTATGGTGAAATGAGGGTCTAAATTAGCAAATACTATTGGATGAATCGAGAAATATGTCTTTATCTTGATGTATTGCCTGCTCAGGAAGCTGCCAACAGCTTTATTTGGCTAGAATCTGAAATTTTCGTATTCCATCCCCCACCAAAATGGCGGCCGATTCGGCGTACAGTGCACCCTACAGCATTGGGTGAATTGAATATACCCACATTGTGTTCCATGTGGGCCATTGAATACTTCCATTGGCACTTCCAGTACTTAATTTTATTTCATGTGGAGAAACAAAGTTACTATGCTTAAGTACTAAACTGGTCGTTCTCCACACCCCTGTGGAGAAACTGATGCTCATCCTCCATGGCCTGTTTCTCCACGATGGCATCACCAGAATAGCTATGAAACCAATCTTTGAGTGTATATTTTGATGAAATTAATCAAGAATCACATAAAATAAATACAGAGATCCACTCTAATCAGTCTGAACTCCTGGTTTCTCCACTCGTGGTGCATTGGATAGCTCCGCCTCGTGTGATATGATCCAATGCACCACTCGTAGAGAGACCTGTCGTTCAGACAGATTATCGTGGACCTCTGTCTATGTGTTTTAAAAAGATAAAGAATTTTGTGTTTTTCTAATTTCCATTCCTAGGCATGTCCTACTTTTACACTCAGCCGGATGTCATTGCGTTTGTCATTGTTCTCTTCCCGTTAACCTTCTTCGGACTGGTTGGGAATTTACTCATCATCGCTGCAGTGTTCATGGAAAAGGTACATTACACAGAACCTGTAATGCCTTTCAAAAAGAGTAAAATGTTTTCTCATCACCGCGTGCATCATAAAAATCAGTTCTTGGGAATTTTCTTCTTTTTTTTTGCCAAATTTTGATGAAAAACCTGATAAAAATATACAGAAATTGTCCTATTTGGTATCAGATTAAAGCTAATAATGCCAGCTATGCAGTGGTATAGAAATAACTTAAATTTTCTCCACTTAAAAGATCAATTAATTCTTAACCTATAAAATATAAAATTTGGTCACAAAAACGTAAATTGTCCTATACATTTTAGCCTGCAAGTAAAAGGGAAAAAAAGGGAAAAAAGGCCTCTCTCATCAGATTTCTCAGTCCTTGGTGATAAGAAACCACTTTTCTTTGAGTGGCCTAAAGGATGCTCACTAAATGGCTCATATCCTAGAGTAATCAAATTAATTTCTGGTTTATTGTTATTGAAGCTATTATAGACCAATGATAATGAAATTATATTGCAATCTTGTTCCATGTTGTTCCAAGCTTACACATTATCAATACTTTTCATAATTGGGCAAAAAAAAAAGAAGGTTTGTTTCAGGTAACATGGGCAGAAAATGTAGGGTCGGTAGGCCGGATTTGCTTTTTTTTTGAACTTTTTTTTTTAACATGAAAATACCATCCGGCAGTTCCGAAGACCCGAAAATTGACCAAAAAATGGTAAAAGTACGGAAATTTCTTCAAAATTGCATAAAAAAACGTTGGGTCGGCCCTGTTATGATAGGGTCAGTCGGGTTACCTGAAACACACTTCTTTTTTGGCCTTACTGCTAGTCTGCATGTTATGAAGAAAGGAGGGAGGCTTGGGGTAATAAAATTCATTAACAGATATTACATATTATTAATAACATGAATACATGTAGACTATTAAGATACATCTCGTACAATCATTAGATGGACTATAATGGTAACATACAATAATGTAAAATAAAAATTTGATGACTAAAATGAACCTTGTGAATAAAATACAATACTGAAGGTGAGGGTGGGTGGGAAATTGAATGTCGAATAGTTGAGGTGTCAGTGGCGGTTGAGGTAGAGGTGAGGGGGTATGAGGGATTGAGTGTGAGGGGAGGGGGTGTAGGAAGTGGGTTGTTAGTTAGGGGATGTAGTAAATGGTTTATAAGGTTCACACCAGGGTGCAGCAATGACACAGGATTAACACGTTCAATCCTGCCACAATGTTTATTAAAGCTGGCATATAGAACATCCACTTTCTGCATATCTATAAAGGGTCTCCTTAGTGCAGTGTACTGGTAAGATCTCAATCAAATTTGCGGCTTTTAACTGTGCTAAATTCAAAGATAAAGATTAGGGGGAAAAAATGCTTACAGCATTCTATTCAGCACTTAATTATATCAACAAGTTGGCGCCATCTGCAGTGTTACACCAGGAAATAGTAGACTCTGTTGGTAAGATCAGCAATGAAAGACTTTCAGGTAGCAGTCCACTCAGTGTTGCCACCTGATGGAATTTTTTAACACTAACTTATCAAAGCCCACCAGAATATAATTAGAAGTTGGAATTAGAGTCTTGTATTGCACATATCAAGAATATCTTGCCAAAATAAATGAGAGATTATAATAGGTAAAGGGTTATACAATCATCTGGGATACAAATGAAGATAATATATGTTTGAGTGTGCCAAGTAGTATAGCAGCTTTAAATCGAAGCCTTCATTTTCAGAGTCTCCGAACCATCAACAATGCCTTTGTGGTGAACCTTGCCCTGTCCAACCTTGTCATATCCATTGTGATCAATCCTTTTAACATCATAGGTAATGTATCACCCAGTAAACAAAAAACGTTATACAACATTTAATAACGTTACATAACGTTAAATAACGTTTCTCTAAGGCTTCTTACTATTACATAACGTTATATGAAATTTTATGTCGTTATTTTGACGTAAAATAACGTTTTTTTGTTAGCTGGGCAGTTGCTTAGGCCAATAAAAAAAACAGTTGTGTTCATTTACATAGCCCAAAGAAATAGGGTCGGTAAGTCGATCTGGGTTTTTTTAACCCCCTTTCTTTTTTAAAGGATTATGAGACAAAATTCCTCTTTTTTTCACATAATATCGGTAAAATAGAATTCAGTGAAAAAAAAAATTTGGCAGAAAGAAACAACAACAAAATATGTATATTTTGAATTCCTCTGTGGTATTGCTACCAAAAGTGTTCCTTCATGATGGATCATAAGCAGTGAATTGATCATTACAGTTGATTTCCTTTTTATAGGCGTGTATGAGGGGGAAATGTTCTTCCTTCCTAGACGGAAGTTCCTCTGCGACACAATCACCACTCTCTGTTCAATTGGCTGCGGGACCGCTCTCTACAATATGGGACTAATTGGGATGAACCGCTACTTCCATATTGTCAAGAATGACTGGTATGTTACATTACTTAAAAATATGTTCATTTTATGACAAAATTTAAATTAAGCATGGTTGGAAGAAAAATGGATATTCTCAAGATAGAGTGTGGTAAAACTATAGACCAATGGAGCAAGAAAGGGTGACTTTTTCATATTAAAGTTGTGTTGACATTGACATTAGCATAATCCTCATAGCGTCTATAATAACTCTCATGAGATTCACAGAACAATTAGCTTTCAAATAGTATATATATATGAGAATGCAGGGTTTTGAGGTTATACCTATGTAATTGTCAGTCATGCTTCAAAAATGTTTAAAAAAACGTTATCAAAAACTTTTCACCATTTCTTGCTACAGTGTTATAGGTTCTATATGAATACTAAATCAAATAATATAGGCTATCCTTTGATAAACACAAGCATTTTAATTTTTTTGAAATACAAGCTTAACAATATTCAAGTACTGGAATAGCCTATTCAATGGCCCCCATTGAAAACAATGTGGCCGTATTCAATGGGCTAAGAAAAAACTGTTTTCCTTCATTAAATTGTTTAAAACAAAAAAATAAACACAAATGCCAACTACATATACATTGATACTGCTCTGATGTATTTCACTCGCGGGGCCTGGGTGGCTTCCCACTCAGCCTGCAGCTTTGTGGGATACTGCCCCAGCCCCCACTCGTGAAATACAGCAGAGACAGTATCAATGGGCGTTGGCATTTGTCCATGTATTTATTTGTTTCCTTCAGGTACCGTAAGCTGTACAACAATTACACCACTATTGGACTGTGTGTCTTTGCCTGGGTTGCCCCCTTCATGATGCAGACATTCCCCCTCTACATGGGCTTTGGGGTCAGTCAAAATGGTCATATGTCAGGTCCCTGTAATATGCATATACGGGATAGCTCTCCAATGTGAGAGGACAAACGTTTAGAGCGTTATCTTAATCTTACATCTTCAAACGTCTTAATCTAAGGCAGAAAGGAAAAAAAAGAAAAAAACAGGGGTTGGGGGGCGGAGCCCCCCCCCCCCCCCCATTACATACTAGTCTATCCTACAATGGACTGTGTAGGTTAAGATAAGATTAAGACTAAGTTAGGATGGACGGGGTGTTGTGCCTCCGCGTTATCTTAATCTTAAATTTTAATTCAGTGTCTTATTTTGGAGCAGCGGTGTAGAGGAAAAAGAAGAAAATAGACGGGGGTTGGGGGCCCCCCCATTACATACTAGTCTGGAGATTTCAAGCAATGTTTGAAATCTCGGCCCGACTGGAGCACAGTGGGGGTGCAGTTGGGATGGATCGGGTCGGGAGAGGCAGCCTAGAGTCTCGACCATACTCCTCATGTGCAAATCATTTAATTTTTTTGGTACTTATAATAGATTAGGGTGACGTTAGGGTAGGTAAAAGGGTTCGCCAACCGGAACCAGATTTTTTTTGTAGTTATGATAGATTAGGGTGACTTTAGGGTAGGTAAAAGGATTCGAGTGGCAGTGTATAGGCGACCTCTAGGTGGAACTTCTGGTCATGTAGACCGTCTTAATAAGATAACGGTCTAAACGTTTGTCCTCTCACATCGGAGAGCTATCCTGTATTTGCATATTACAGGGGGCATGAAAAATGTGCCTCTGCGCAAAATCTCACCACCCCCTCCTGTAATTAATAAATGAATCTAAACGTTTGCCCTCTCACCTAACAGAGCTTATAACAGTCCCTGTACTATCTATTTGTTCTATCTGATGTAATTGCATATTGTTATTATTGCTAATTTATTACCTGGATGATGCTTAAGTGTTTCCATGGGTTAATTGAAATTAATGAGCATTTCATTCTCAGCAGAAAATTGATGCTGTACATTATCAGCTGTCATACATTAGCCAAACCAAAATTTGCATTCGATTATGTATTCTTCATCAATTCATCCCAACCCCCCACCCCACCCTACCCAGTGGGCACAGAATTCAGTTCAACATTGAATCAACATTGAATCAACATTGACAACAAGTTATCAATGTTGATTCAATGTTCTGTGCCCACTTGGTAAGTATTATCATCTAAGGGTTTTTTAATCCTTCCAAATATAAATAATGCTAAATGCTATTAGATTTCAGGAAGATTACAAAGCCTTCTTGCTCCTAACTAAGCAATCCAAGTGATTCCTATGTTAATTCATAGATTGTATGCTCAGTATAATAAAAAATTGAAATTGAATAGAAGTGAGCACCACCGCGTTCTTTCAAGCACCATACCGTCACAATAAAGTGCCGGTTTCAAAAGAGCATTTTTGCATAAGCGCCAGGGGGAACACATTAAGTGGTCTTGAGTTCAGTAATGCCATGCCAATGTCCGGGAAAGATCATAATGGCATTTAAGTTGCTTTGGTAAAAATTGCAAATATTAATGCATCCAATATACATTTACACTAATTCTTTATAGGGCTTTGCCTATGAGTGGAAGGTCTTTGCTTGCACCATTGATCGCACAGCTAACTACGCATACAACCTATTCGTCATCTGCATCGCCTTCGGTATACCCATTTCGCTGACTGGTTACTTCTATCTGGCCATATTCTTGCATGTTTCTGCGAGCAAAAAGAAGATTGCAGAAATGCAGGTTAAGTAGGAATTCATTCGTCATCATGCATATATATATATATTTCGGTTATTTTTAGGTCTGGCAGGTCAACTAAAGCTCTAGTAGGTCAACCAAAGCCAATAGTTGATAAGACTTCCATAAGATTTTCTGCACTTAAGGGAGTGGTGATTTTTTAACAACAGAGGCGGGGGGGATTGGGGGGGGGGGGGGAGAGAGGCCAAAAGAATTTGGACCTTTTGAAATTGTGGGACCTAAAATATTAGGACCCCTCCTGGGGGGGGGGGGACCAAAAAAATTGCACCCCTTTTTAGCGAAAAAGCCAGCCCAAAGGGATCAGCTGCAATCCATTTCAACCTGCCTGGGGGGTCTGAAAAAACTTCAACCCCTCCGATGGGGGAACCAAACAACTTCAACCCCTCCCATGGGGGAACCAAACAAATTCTGACTTGCTCCTGCGAAAATCCCCCATCCCCCCTGCAGTTGTTAAAAAGTGACCACTCCCTAATTTCATAATTGAAGTTTAATCTTGCCAAATTGCCAGGTCAAGGTGGCCCGAGTCACTCACACTCAGCCTTCGGCATTGTGTGATATGACCCATCTTCAACTCCTGACGTATCATGTGCATGTATGTCAATGTCGTTTTGTCTATATCTGCATACAGGGTCCCGGTAGCAAGGATGGGGGTGTGAGTAAAATGGCTGAAAAGGCGCAGAAAGAGTCGATGCGCCTGGCACGTACGGTGTTCATCATCTTTGCCAGCTTCCTGCTGATGTACACTCCCTGGTCACTCATTGTGGCCATAGACAGGTAAGGCACTGGTTTAACCCTTTAAAGTGATCTGGTCCAATTTTTTTTTCATATTTTAAATCCTGCTTTAATGTGTTTCAAATGTTTGTACAATATCATATTTTGAGGATAGGGCCAAATAAAATGTCATCTATTGGCAATAAGAGCCCTATTAGAGGTTCCGATATCCTTAGGACTGCTGGTACTTTCTGGAGATGCACTGCCATAGCGTATTGTTTCCAATGCAAACGCAAAAAATTGGCTTTCAGGAGGCCCTTTTTACTATACGCATTGGCCCGCTATGGCAGTGCTAAGGATAAGGCCCAAGTATAGTATCTTACAGTGTATTTTCAATGGGAGGAATTAAAGCGTGCACTCCAAAATTAGTAAATTGAGCCATAATCTGATGATTAGTCGAATTCTAAGCTGAATTCTAGGGAAAGAGATAAAATAAAGCATCTAGCACATAAAATATGGTCATAGGGAACATTCTGGTACATTTTTAACAAAAATAGATTTTTGGGCCCTTATCATCGGACCATGTCACTTTAAGGATACATTTTTATACCATTTAGATTATCAGTGTACCAACTGAGGAGGGTGAGTGATTTATGTCTGCTGCCGTTTTTGTGAAGACCGTCAGAAGCAGTCAAACCATAAACTGCTCATAACTTAACTTAGATGTTTCAGGTCAAAGGCTAACATAGTTTCTATCATAGACCTATTATTCTGCTTCAAGGTGTCCTTTACTTAGAAATTCTTACGGTATCACCGTGTTTGTACTTTAGCCCTTTCAGGACGATATGATGCCTTAATGCATCATACCATTGGCCATCATGATGCATGAATGCAGCCCTGGTAAGTAACTCGCCAGTGCTGCATTCACGCATCATGACAACCCTAAAGGGTTCAAAAGGGTTGGCATGATGCACCAATGCAGCCCCGGCGAGTTACTGCTCATCTTTTAGCGATATCCATCCTTACATCTATAATGCTAATAATCTATAGATTTCTTACATCCAAGAAAAGTGCAAGTGATGCATGAATAATTGCTACGAATTACTAATATAAAGTATTATGATATCCATTAATCTTTTCAGCCCATTTATGTCTTCATTTGCCCTAAATTAACTGTTTTATATCAATCTAGCACCCAGACAAAGATGGCACCCAGTCAATGGCATTCACATTGGCCAGATCTCGTGAGACACAGCCATATATCAGTTTGATAGTTGGTTAATCATATTCCGGTGTTATTTCTTGTTTGTATGTCAGATATGATAACGTGCCGCAGTCCCTGTACCTCTTCTCTGCCATCACCGGTCATGGAAGCACTGGGTCTAACTTTCTGGTCTATGGCCTAACCAATATTCAGTTCAAGGTGAGTTTGTTTTAGTCAAAAAAAAAGTTGCTTCTCACCACTGCGCGCATCATTAAAATTGTGTTTGAGAAAACTTTTTTAAATGCTTTTTTAGATTTTTAGTGAAAAACTCTGTTCAAAAGTGGACAAATATAGGCATTTTTGGCATCAAATAAAAGCTTATACTGTCAGTAATCAATGTTGGCATTTGAGCTTTTTTTTTTTTTAATTTAAAGCCACTTAAGGTCGGTCGCTACCCTTTGTCCAAAGTTAACAGTATTTTTTAATCTATTGACAGTCTGAATCACATAGCATCGGAAAATGAAAAGAAAAATGGGGGGTCCTGACCTACTTTTTTAAATTAAGAATTTTGAACAATCCAAGTATTTTCATTTCTATCTAAAAATGAGAAAGAAAAGTGTGAAAACTTCCATAATTACTTTTCATATCAACCATTATGCACAGAAATGTAAAACTTGACATGTGAAACGCCTATGTGTTCCACCTTATTGCAAAAATGATTTTACCATTGTATGCCATGGCATTCTGGGTAAAAATATGTCTCGGGATAGAATATGACCCCTCCATTCCTTAAGCATAGTTCATCTTGTATTTCAAAAAAATAACGTAAACTAATAATCAATGACACCACGATGCCTTAATGCATCATACCCTTGATCATCATGATGCATGAATGCAGCCGGCTGAGTAACTCACATTCAAGCATCATGCCAACATTACAGGGTTGAGACACTCCCGTAAGGTTGGCATGATGCACTGATGCAGCACGAGCGAGTTACTCGCGGGGGCTCAATTGGTGCATCATGCCGATAAATGTCATCTTTTAGGCAAAAAAAAAGAAGGTTTGTTTCAGGTCACCCGACCGACCCTATCTAAACAGGGCCGACCCTACATTTTTTTATCCAATTTTGAAGATATTTTTACATTTTTACATTTTTTTGGGGTCAATTTTGGGTTTACGAAAGTTTTGAAATTTTTTTCCCATTTTACACTTTTTTGGGGTCGATTTTGGGTTTGTAAAAAAAAAAAAAAAAAGTGTAAAAAAAAAAAAATCCGACCTACCGACCCTAGAGTTTCTTCCCATGTTACCTGAAACAAACCTTTTTTTTTTATTTGGCCTTAGCGACATCTGCCCTTAATGGTCAAAACAACTTGCCTTACAGCGTGCCTACATCCGCATCCTCCACCTCGACAAATGCTCGACCTCCATGAAGGCTAGGCTGGATGAGGGCAGTACCATGGTTGGAGCATCATCAGCTACAGATGACACTTCAGTGGCCAACAAATAAACCTGAAAACTATGCCATGCAATTTAGAAATGGATTGTGGAGACAATTATAGGATGGCGTTGGAGCAGGCTGTGCACTATGAGCCCTGAACTTTAAGTCCCAAAGGAAGAGCTCTCTTGTGTAGAGAAAAAATACTTTTTCTCATCACCGCAAGCATCATTGAAATTTCTGTTTTAGGCAAATTTTCTAAGAAAAACATGATAAAATTAGTTAAATATTGGCATATTTGGTATCAAATTAAAGCTTTTACTGTCAGCAAGGTGGCTAGAGATAACTTGAATCTTTGAAGCCTCTTGACTACTAACATGTGAAATTTCTTCGCAAAAAATCTATATTTCGCTATGGTTTGGCACTTCAGTAAAAAAAAGAAATTAAACAAAAAGATGTCTTTTCTGATGTTTGGTGATGAGGACCGGACTCTTTTGAGTGGCCTCACCAATTGTCTCAAATGTAGTGACATAACGTACTCCTATATGGTAGCACATAGAAAGGGAAACTACTAATGGCAGGGATGCCAAGTTACCCCAGCCCAAAATCGTATTTCTTACGACTTTTGACCCCCAAAAGCGTAACAATTTTTGGTTGAAATCGTAACAAAAATCCTAACAATAGAAATTATTGCTAATGGGTCAGCATTGTGCAAGAATGAATTCTAATGATTAATTGAAATCGTAATTTTGCCCATTATTTAAGTCATCATTTGCTTGCTTCTCAATGTGTAATATTATTTTTAAATCTATTTGCTTAATGACCAACAATATCTATTTTTAGTCTAGTTTTGTGTATTCACAGTACGCTAATTCTCCCATATTTCAGTATGGTACATTTACTTAAAAAATAATAACAGAGACTATCGAAAATCGTAATTTGATATCCAAAATCGTAATGGGCGTAATAGGGGTCGAAAATCGTAAAATTACGAAAAAATTGTAACACTTGGCATCCCTGTAATGGATACCCTAGTATTTGATTTAATGTAGTTAGTTGTAGGATGATTATATAGGCTAGATGACAGCTTCTATGTAGCGGATAACGTCTCTGCTGAAGCTAAAGATCTCTTCTCTGAAAAAGGATATTGAGGTACCAAATGAAATGGTCTGTTATCTAAATGGTATGCGGAATGAAGTTAAAGCCTAGTACCGTATTCGACGTAATAAGCGCCCTCCCCCTAATAAGTGCCCCTCACCTTTTTTTCAGATTTTTCCCAGAATGTTTTAATGTGTTCCTCCAGTTTGTCACAGTTTTCACACCTTTGAGTAATGGAGCCCTTCACACCTGTGCAGGTTTTAAGGCCAAGCCAAGTGTGAAGTCATAGGGGTGTTTAGAAGCCTTGTCGAGGCAACTTAGGTGGGCCAGTAGTCTACATATGACAGTTATGGGAGGCGCTTATTAGAATGAATATTTGGGGCTGATTTTTCCTTTTAAAATAATTTTTCAAGCGCCCAGGGCGCTTATTATGTCGAATACGGTATTATTGTACATTGTTAAATATTAATGCAAATTATCTAAAATCGTTAAGCATTATTGTAAATTCACTATTTTTACGCCAGGGCGTAGATTTGTACCAGCCCCCAGATCAAATAATTAAAACCATAGTACCAACCAAATCCCATAGTCACAGTGGCTTTTTGGAAGACTTATTAATGTTAGATATGATCGACCCCGATTAAGGTACAATGAAAATATCTGAAATGAAGTGAAGATGTTCAATAAAGATAACTTTAATGCATTGCAAAAGTCATAGATGTATTGTTCTTTGTCACATTGAATATAGGTCAGGAGTTATTTATTAATTGCATAACTACCTCATAACTACATTATAGAGCATATGAATGTTTATGCATCTATAGACACATATATCTAGTGCTGTGCAGCAGGATTTGTCATGTCTATATTCTCCTGGACGTCATCTCCTGCTGAGGAGAAGCATTTGTCATGTCCATGTGATCATGGACGTTATCTCCTGCTGAGGAGAATGAGAAATCTGTCCATACACTCTCCATGCATAGCACCTTAGTTTCAGTGGCTAAGCCTCATGTGAAGAGTGTAAATGCATAGGACTATAGAGGAGAGAGAGGGCTTCAAGGTTTCTCAAGTTAACTTGAAATTGGCTGAGAAAAACTTGACACTGAGATCAGTGTGGTGTAGCCTGTCTGTGTATGGGTAGGACCAATGAGGATGAAGCAGTGATGATTCTGCTGTCTTATCATAGGATTACACAAACAAAATAAGTTTGTTTGAGTTTATATTGAGTAATTATCAAATATATCCTAATCCTGATTATATTTCTTTGATTAAAAAAAAACTTGTTTTCAGGGAAAAACTTGAAGGCTTTTTTCCCTGTTTAAATTGGGATGTAATACTTACCTCTCTTAAACTTACACTATAATATGTTCATTATAATCACATAAACAGGAGTCTTGTTCCTACACTCCTTCCATATATGGGTAAGCGCTTTTGAGTCGAGCATCAACTATACATAAACAAATCTTAAAGCTTGACCGTCATGGTTGAAGTGAGGCCAAAAACACTTTTGGATATAGTTCAGTTTTCATTCACAAGAGGGCTCTTAAGGGCTGGGAGCTCAGCTCTTACAGGCACAAGATAGACTAAATATGTTGTAGCTGGACAATGCTCATGGTCCCGTCCAAACACAGCTGCCCTCTGGTGGAACTCTTATTTTAGTCCACATATGGAAAATGCAAAAGAGCACATTCAAGTAGTTAAGAACTTTTAATGTTTTTTCCAAAATCCTGAAAATGTGAGCGTTCTCTAGTCTAAAAATGCAAAGGAGAGGGATGGCGATTATTACATTTGAATACGGTAAATGTATTATGTAGACTAAAGTATCAATACTCTGAATAGCTCTCATCATGAATGAGACAATAAAGTCATATAGTGAGTTAAAATGCATACATATAACACAAAATGTTGTCTGTCTGCCAACATTAAATACCTGATATTGAACTTTTAAACAAATAAGGTGTATTCAAATCAAATATTAGAGCAAACAAAAAAAGCAACCCCATACTTCGCAATGAGCGAATACCAGGTGCAGTAATAACATTGTAGTTCTCAACATCAGAACATCAATGGCAAATTAAGCTTCATTTAAAGTCATGGCTGATTTTCTCGGTAGCTAGTTTCACTATTGTGTATGCATAAAACGCTAACATGTAGCCTACTACTACTATTACTGCTACTACATAATTGCTGTCCATATCTAGATATCTTCATAAAAATTGCAAAAGCATAGCAATGAAGGTGGGTGTTGTGTAATCATCAAAAGGAATCTTCAACCGTCACATTGAGAGCATAGCACCAAACTGATCCCATTCATATCCTGGGCACACCGGGTACTCAATTTCAGAGAGGTTGGTTCTAATGTGGGAAAACCTCCATTGGACGCAACCTTTTTCACGCTCAATGTTATCAGGGTTGATGTGGCGACGCTCCTCTGCATTCCAGCCAGAACCTGCATCCTCATCCTGATCACCCTGCTCTATATTAACCAAGAAGACAGTGTTTCCCTTGACCAGTATTGTAGATGACCCTTCTATCCATTTGATGTCATAAGGCACCCGTGGGGAGAAGTTAGGATTCCAATGAGACCATTGGTCGGTCGCTGGTTGGTAGTACATGATGTCACAATCATACTCGTCAGCATGGTAAATGATGACTAGAGATTTCTCCTTGTGCAGGGTCATCACATGCAGTTTGTGATCCATCCTGTCAAAAGACATTGGAGCTTTTTTCTCCCAGGTACCAGTCCTGGTGTCCAAACAATCCAGATCTGTTGTAGCACGTTCAGAGCATCCATCCATTTGTCCCCTCCAGCCTCCTGAGACATAGATTGAATCTTGCACGACACAACGCCATGTCGTGAGACAGCACGCGGCATCCTGTTCACTCGCTGCCATGTGTTGGTGTGGAAACTGTACTTTTCTACACGACTAGTGACTGCTGTGAAGTCGGCACTGGGAAAAAGTCCATGCTGTCCACCAAGAGCATACAGCTTTTTATCATGGTAAACCAAGGCAAACCCAGTTCTTGGAGCTTTATTTACCATTGGACTCCACTTCAGAGTCCTTGGATTGAAGATGTGCCAAAACTGCTCAGTTCCATGCATAGCACAGACTATCATGAAATTATTTATGTCAATGACATAGTCAACTCTCAAGATTGTTGGCGCTTTCAGCCCTTTGAACTTTGACCAATGTTCTCCTTTTTCTAGAGCATGGAAAGATCCAGTCTTGGTGTTGGTGATAGTAAAAACCATGGGCACTGCAGGACCCCTGGTCTTGGCCTGTAATAAGGTATCCAACACCTTGTGGTGGATTGGTTTATGTTGGTAACTCATTGCCTTATACACCAGGGCACACCATGGATCGTCAGAACTGGTAAATATCTCCATTTCCATGATGGCTGCTAACTGTCCTCGATTGATCAGAGAAAACTGGACCTGGGACATCAAGTCATTTACATGGACTTTGCGGTTCTCATAGTCCACATTCACCCAATACTTCACAAACAGGAGCAGGTCCCACTCACTCTTACCCCACTCATTCTTCCCCCAACATTCAGTAACCATATGTATGACTTCATGGGGAGTGTCCTCATGTTTACAGTATTCAACCGCTGATTTACAATTTGCGATCAAGAATGTCTTCACTTTTTCTACTTCTTCATTCATTGAGTATTTCACAAACAAAGAGAGGATATCAAGGCAGTTCTTGTCGGTGAGATTATCCAGAAGGTTATCAACACAGGCTTCTATGATAAACGTCATTTGGAAATAAACAGCAGAGCCAAATATCTCCATAGCACTGTTGTTGACGATATTCTCATCACCAGTGTATATCAGTTTAATGAGTTTGGAGACGGCTTTCACACTTTGTCCCTTCAACTCCACTCTGTTAGTTTTAGTCTCCAGCAGAGATCTGTTCAGCATTACTCTGAAGTATTCACTGACTGACGCCATGATGGCTTTGTGGACAAGGATTTCATGGTCCCCGACCTGTATGGTGTAATCAAATAATGCTTCCTGCTGCCAGAGGGTATGGATACCCGCCGTTAAACCATCGTCAATCGTCATGGTGATGTGACTGCCCAGAGCTATACGGTCACTTGTAGTATGTGCTTCTAACTGAAAGTAAATAAAAAGACATATTAGGAATTATTTTATACAATTCTGTAATGACCAAAGTTATTTCACATTGTTGTATTAATTGCTTTCTAAACTTCTGTCCTAAATATGCGATGAGCTAAACCAGGCTATCATTGATGCATGAGAATAGTTTTTACGGAGCTCAAAATGGAACTATGGAATTATCTTCAGTGCACAATCTGACCTTGCTACTTATCTAAATGTGTATAAGACCTGCCACAGATTAAACGGATAGGTATGTCAAACAAATAACAATAAAAGGAATGTCATTTTAAGAGTTCTTTTATTAACACTATGAAACAAAGCAAAGGTCAGCAACATGTGGTTTATTCCTTGAGGACTTTCCCTTAAACTTGCAACTAGATGACTGATCAGCGATACAGTATGGCTAAAGTAACTAACTGGTCTAGTGCTTTGGTTATGTCTTAATCATCTCTTTAGTCATTCCCTGCTAGTAATAATGAGCAAATATTACTGTGTCTTAAATGACTAATATAGTAAACAAAGCATTATTTCTCTTACCATATTTAGGTTAAACAGCTAAAGTGTTCCATTTATCAGGTTTAAGTTACAGAAGAAACACATCCAAAAACTGTTACATTATTTACGTTATTGTTACTTTTGATTTTAGCCTCTTTCTTGACAATTGAAGGGTCTCTGTCTACCATGTTGAATTTGTTGATGTATTTATTTCAATAAATGAGTTTCAAAGTACAACTTATTTAAAATCAGTTTAGAAACTATAAATATTACTTGATGTGACAAGTTCTATGGAAATTTATTTCAGACAACCTTCTTTAAGACTAGATATAATACCTATCCGAAACGTTGACACAATGAGTATTATAAGTCTTAACTTTCAGGATATACCACCTTCTACTTGGGGGGCCAGAAAGACCAAATGTTGATATTTAACTTTAGGTTGGTGTGGAGCCCAATAATCTGTCTGACTGTTGAACTAGGGTATATTTAGTGTGCTGATTCCGAATCTGCCATGTGTAAAGTGATATTTGTGTCGCAACAAGGTCAAATTCAAGGTCAAAGGTCACGGTATGATGTAAACATGAGACTGAAATGAGTACACACATCTTGAAACAAATACAAAAATATTAAAGGTGAAGCTTATTCCTCTTACGTATGTGACTTGCATCTGTCTTAGTCATGCTGTTGATGTAGTACCAGTACAAATGATTGCAAATAAAATAGAATGAACTATTTGCTTTAACTGCTATTACCCTGATTAAACTAGTCCCACGCATTCCTATACCAAATCGGGACCTTTGACCTTGTGTTTGACCTTGTTGCAACAAAGATATCACTTTACACATGGCAGATTCGGAATCAGCACACTAAATATACCCTTGTACAACACTCAGACAGATTATTGGTCACCACACCAACCCCCCTTCACATTTTTAGGCTGGCCCCCCGATTATTCAAAGTGTTGGAAGGATGGGATCAGTCAGCAGTCGGGTAACACACCACTGTGATAGTGGCTTACAAAGGTTCCTGCCTTGTCAAAAACACTACTTGATACTTAAACTAAATCTAGAAGAGAGTTGACAGTATTCATTTCAATTCTAACAATATATGTTATATTTAGTGCAAAAACTGTCCATATCTAGACCAGGATTATGTCATAAGTGTAATCAGAGGAAGGCCCACCTATATACAGTGTAGGTGATCTGGACAAGGCAATGTTACTCATAAATGACATCAATGATTTGTTCTACAGTACAGCCATGACAGGTCCCTCTAACTGGTCCTCTGTTTTAGGACTAACTCTGTATAATACCTATCCAAAAAGTTAACACAATGAGTATTATAAGTCTTAACTTTCAGGGTATACCACCTTCAAAGTGTTAGAAGGATGGGATTTAGCCCCTCATATTCAACAATCATCTCATCACATTCAGAGTATAACACCAAACATTGTTCCACCCAGCACTGGGCACTCTGGGTAGTCCACTTCAGACAGGCTCCTTCTAGCCTGGGAGAACTTCCAAAGGACGCAGGCTTTCTCTCGCTCCACTGGGTCTGGGCAGATGTAACAACCGGCTTCCTGATCCCAGCCGGAGTCTGCATCAGCATTATCATCACCCTGCTGAATGTTGATGAAGAATACAGAGTTTCCCTTCACCAGCATCATTGACTCCCTGTCCTCCCACTTAACATCATAGGGCACATGTGGGGAGAAGTCAGGGCTGTATTCCGACCACTGGTCGGTTGTTGGTTGGTAGTAAGATATGTCGTGATCGTAACTATTGTGATTGATAGTGAGGATCACTTTCTCCTTGTTGAGGGTCATCAGGTGTATATCCTGGGTAGTTTGGATACGTGGCATTGGAGCTTTCATTTCCCAGGTACCACTCCTGAGGTCCAGGCATCTCAGCTCGGTCGCCTTTATCTCCAGCGGAAACTGATTTACGTTCATTATTGTCATAACCTGTCCTCCCAGGACGTAGATAGAGTCCTCGTAGGTACATGCGCCATGTCTGGTTAAAGCGGTCGGCATCTGGTTCACCTTGTCCCAGGTGTCTGAGTCGAAGTTGAATTGCTCAACACTTCTGGAGGCCCGGGCACCTTGCTGTAGCTGTACTTGTCCTCCAAGGGCATACAGCTTTCCAACGTGGTAAGCCAGAGCAAACCCAGTCTTGGGAGTGGACATGCTAGCCATCTGAGACCATTTCACTGCCCTCGGATCGAAGATATGCCATTTACCATCTTGAGAACAAACGATGAAGAAATTGTTCACTTCGATGGAGCAGACAACTTGTGGGATAGTTGGTGCCTGGAGCGTTTCGAGCTCTGACCAGTCTCCACTGCTTTCTAAGACGTGGACTGAGTTAGCATAAGCTGGGCCTGTACTGAACACCATTGGTACTGCAGGACCTCTGGTCTTGGCCTGCAGTGAGGTGTCCAACACCTTGTGGTAGATTGGCTTCTGTTGGTACTCCACTGCTGTATGCACCATGGCACACCACGGGTCATCAGAACTGGTGAATATCTCCATCTCCATGATAGCAGCTAAAGCTCCATGATCGATCAGAGAAAACCGGACCTGGGACATCAAGTCATTCACATGGACTCTGCGGTTCTCACTGTCCACGTTCACCCAATACTTCAGGAACAGGAAAAGGTCCCACTCACTCTTCTGCCAACACTGGATGATGATCTGCACAGCCTCATATGGAGTATCTTCATGTTTGCAGAACTCTACTGCTGATTTACAAATGGGTTTCAAGTACCGCTTCACTTTGTTAACTTCATCGTGGAAGGAATATTTCACAAACAGTGACAGTACGTCCAGACAGTTAGTATCGTTAAGACTGTCTTGTAAACTGTCAACACAGGCTTGTATGACAAACGGCATCTGGAAATATACAGCTGAGCCAAATATCTCCATAGCACTGTTGTAGACGATATTCTCATCACCGGTGTAGACCAGTTTAATGAGCTTGGAAACAGCTTTCACACTTTGTCCCTTCAACTCCACTCTGTTAGTTCTAGTCTCCAGCAGAGATCCTTTCAGCATCACCCTGAAGTATTCACTGACTGATGCCATGATGGCTTTGTGGACAGAGATCTCGTAGTCGCCGACTTGTATAATGTAGTCGAATAGCGACTCATCACGCCAGAGGGCACAGATGCCGGACTGCAGACCGGTGTCGATCGTCATGTTGATGTTTAACGGTAGCCAAATACAGCCACTTGTACCGGTCTTCAGCAAACTGAAAGTAGATGGAAAATTTAATTGAATTAATTGCATACGAATTATGAGAATGTGTTCTTCAGTTACAAAGCATTGATGAATGGAAAGACTAGTTCTTACACTGATAAGGCTGTTGTATGTGTCTACAAGAGAACACAACACATTTTTCAGTTTAGACATCAACATTGAAATTCCCTTCATTATTTAATGCATGAACATCATTGGAAAGCCTTTTTTTAATTGTGCACACCTGGGAAAATAGATGACCTTAGTAATAATTTTAATCCCTTCACCATGACAAGGATTCACAGCGGCAGAGCCGGGGGGGGGAACCAAAAGAACAATGTCACCTGATGTTGTAAAGGACATTCATTTTTAACCATTTAAGGTTGGCATAATGCTTGAAGCCCTTTATGATGCATAAACGCAACCCTGGCAACTAACTAGCCAGTGCTGCATTCAAGCATCATGCTGACCCTATGCGGTTAGGACACTCCCTAAGGTTTGCACCAGTGCAGCAGCAGCAAGTTACAAGTGTCATCTTTTAGCGACATTCTGATTGATTGATATGCTTTATGTCCAAGTGTGCAATGACGGAGGATAGCAAATGTTCTTTTAATTGCCTGGTCCTACATACCTGGGCTACTACCATAGTGGGCAGGGCCAGACAAACCACAGCCTTTGATATTTCAGACTTGCTTCACTGAGGAGGGATCCCATGCCAGACTACCAGCATAAAGTGGGTAGGACCTTAACAACAGTTTACTGATGGTCCCACCATTTCTTTATTTACCACTTGATAATTCCTGTAATTTAATTTAATGTCCGTCATGTTGTTGTAAAACACACGCGTACCGGTACGCTTGGGTAAGTGTACGCACAGTATTATACATATCATATTCGAGTCATGTAAATTGTCAAACTATCTGGTGAATAAAGAAAATCTTGTTCTTAAAATCTTGTTCTTAAAAAAGTAACTTCTGAAATTTTACCGCATTTCACGATTCTGGAACGCCCATTGGTATTATGGAAGGCTCCGGATGAAGTCATTTTACTCCTTCATGCCCCAATCATGAAGATCCCCACTAACATGGGAAGCATGCTGTCCTTAAAGAGTTAAAGGAGGGACAAATAGAGAAATCTGAACAAAGCCGAAGACAAGTGAAGGTTTATTCAATGTGTTAAAAACGACACAGAAAGTATGCTCCAGGTTTATGATTTGTGGAAACACTGAGGAAAAAGAAATTCACTCCTTGTATCATTTATCTTCAAACCAAATCATTTTTTCCCTAGAAAAACAAAAAGACCCTGTAACATGTCAATTTCAAACTTCTATTCACATGGTTAATATGAAAACATGAGCTTATGATATGCATGATCTAACTTAAGAGATGATTATGAAGCTAACACTTATTGAGAACTCGGATACCAGTATTCGGTCCAGGATAAGTAATATATGCATAAGACACCATATGATATTAATGCAATCATGGAAGCAAGCCTTCTTACTGCAGAGAGCACTTTGTGATATAATGGTACATTCTGGTTTAATGAAAACTTAATCTATTGAGCAATATTATGTAACATACAGTGTGTTATAGAATTATAATACAATGCAGTAATGACAGAAACATCCAACTGTTTGAAGTTCTGGCATCAGCTCCTTTCAAAACCTTTCCCCCTCAGTTTTCAAACAGTTTTAAGGTAATAACAGAGGATCATTCACATTACATCTAGCTACACACAATATAAGAGTGCATCATCTGTACTAATGATATACAAACACAGGTATTATGGACATATATCATGAAAAAGACAACTGTATTCCATCACTATTCTCTTCAACATACACAGCTTAAGATACACAGAATAAGTTATGCTAGAAGTTTTGTGGTGGAGATGTTCATATAGGTTCAATGCATATTTGATCAGATTTGATCACACAAGGAACAAGATGTAACCTACAGTATATGGGGGATGCTAGACCCTCAAACACAGTTATAGATGCTTTTTAATATAATGATCCTCAGAGTAACGAAAGAAAGCTGAGCATGAGCTAACAATTTACACAAAAACTAACAAATACTTGGAACTAAGATTACAGTAAAACTTTGCTGACATGGAAATACTATTATATTTCATCGTTACTTATAACCTTCAACACATAAAGTGGAAGACATACCATAACATCTATTAGCAAACAGTATGTGTTTGACAGTTCTGAGTCATTTTCCGTGATTGAGTCATGATAAAGTCACAGTTATAACAGAAAGCTGACCTTACATAATTAATGCAGATAATCCTGCCAAGGCTGCATACTGGACCTCAAGACATAGTTAATGTGACATGGCATTTCAAACATTGTGATGGGCACCTCAAAAAGTTAACTACAGACATGTTCTGTTTAGGATGTGAAAAACTCTACTGGATATGTGATAGGGGCTGTCATTTCAAACCTCATAACTCCAACATATCATATTGAGAGAATAGCACCAAATTTCTGGTGACTACGTGATGGGCACTTCGGATAATTAACTTCAGAGATGTTCTCTCTAGCTTCTGAAAACCTCCATTGGAGACAGGCTTTCTCTTGAGGAATATTGTCTGGGTGGATGTCGTCCAACCAGCCATCATCATTCTCATCCCCTTTCTCAATATTGATGAAGAGAACTGTGTTTCCCTGGACAAACGTGAACTCAGATACCCACTTAAAATCATAGGTCACCTCTGGTGAGAAGCAAGGTTCATATTCAGTCCATTGGTCAGTTGCTGGTTGGTAGTAGCTGATTTCACATTCATACCGGGTCAGAGAATCTGTCTCGTTGTCAATAATGACAATAACATCTTCTCGGTTCAGGGTCAACACGTTCATTTTGTGGTACATAAGTGGTTTCAGCATTGGGGCCTTCTTTTTCCAAGTACCATTGGTCATGTCCAAACAGTCTAAATCTGTTGCTGGAGCTATAGTATGTCCATCAAACTCCCCCTTCCATCCCCCTGAGACATAGACTGAGTCTTCATACACACATGCGGCTTGATACATGACAGGACTTGGCATTCCGTTCCCCTCCTGCCACGAGTTGGTACGGAAACTGTACTCCTCAACACTTCTGGTGACTGATTCAAAGTCCAACTGGTGGTATATTCCTGGCTGTCCTCCAAGAACATAGAGCTTCTCACCATGATAGAATGCAGCAAATCCTGTTCTTGGGGTTTTCTTTATAAGCTGAGACCACTTCTTGGTACGTGGATCAAAGACATTCCACTGCTGCTGTCCCTGAGCTTCATCATCAGATTCATAATAATCCTCATCATAATCTTCATCATCAATGTCATATTCGCAACACATGATCAAGAAATTGTTGACCTCGAGACAGACCTCTATGGACGGATATATGTTCATCTTTGGTGCATTCACTGTCTCATGTCTCACCCAGCGAGGACCTTTCTCAAAGGCATGGAATGTTTTAACCTCACGTTTGCCAGTACCAAAGATAACAGGTACTTCCGGACCTCTATTCTTAGCTTGAACTGAGGTATCTATTATCTTGTGGTGAATTGCCTTATTGTGGTACGTCACTGATGTACGCACTAGCTCACACCACGGGTCGTCAGAACTGGTAAATATCTCCATTTCCATGATGGCCTCTAACTGTCCCTGATCTATCAGAGAAAACCGGACCTGGGACATCAAGTCATTCACATGAACTTTGCGATTGTCATAGTCCACATTCACCCAACGCTTTAGGAACAGGAAAAGGTCCCACTCACTTTTACCCCAGCACCCAGGGATGACCTGCACGGCCTCATATGGAGTCTCCTCAAGGTTGCAGGACTTGACCACGGCTTTATAGTTAGATTTCAGGTACGTCTTGACCCCTTCAACTCCTTGGTCACAGGAGTATTTCTCAAACAGCGCCAACACTTCCAGGCAGTTCTCGTCATTCAGACCTTCCACTAGTCGTTCCACACAGGCTTGTATGACAAACGTCATTTGGAAATATACGGCTGAGCCAAATATCTCCATGGCACTGTTGTAGACAATATTCTCATCACCGGTGTAGATCAGTTTAATGAGCTTGGAAACGGCTTTCACACTTTGTCCCTTCAACTCCACTCTGTTAGTTCTAGTCTCCAGCAGGGATCCGTTCAGCATCACCCTGAAGTATTCACTGACTGACGCCATGATGGCTTTGTGGACAGAGATCTCGTAACCCTCCACTTGTATAATATAGTCAAATAGAGACTCATCCCGCCACAGGGCACAGATCCCCGACTGCAGACCGGTGTCGATTGTCATGGTGATCTTGAATGGTAGCCAAATACAGCCACTTGTTCCGGGTCTTCAACAGTTCCAGCAAACTGAAAGTAGATAGAAAATCCTGTTAAATGAAATGCAAATAAATCATGAGAACATGTTACAAAGCATTGATCAATGGAAAAACTTTACACTCCAAGAATGGATAAGGTCCAAGCTGTTGCAGTTTAAATCATCAGCACATGTTTACCAGAACAACAGAGCCCGTTGCTCTTTTAAACATCTACATTGAAATCCCCTTCATTCTTTAAATCAGTAGAGAAGTACTTTCCAAGATAAAAGTCTCTTGGCTAATCATTCTATTCAACTGTCTAGACTTGGGATAAATAGATAGGGTTAATAGTTAATTTAATTCCTATAAATTAGGGTGAACATGACAAAGATTGAAAACGGAAGGGTAGTACAGTGTCAGCTGCTCATGTAACGATAATCCCTTCTAAAGAAAATAAAGAAAACAAAGCAGAAAACAAGATTTAAAGTATGCTGCAATGTCTTCATTGTTTACTTATGACTGAAACACTGAGAAAGAGAATCTCACTTGCTGTATCATTTATCTTGAAACCAAAATATTTTTCTTGGGAAAGGAAAACAATGCATAAGATCAAAACTCAAACTGTTTAATTCAAATCTTTATTCAAGAAGTTAAACATGACAACTTGAGGTTATGAAAAACCCAACTCTAGATATGCATACAATGCTGACAAATGTTCAGAACTATGATCTTTATATTGGTCTCTGATATAGATGCTTGTTTTATAGAACACTATTTTCTCATTAATACAGGACAACTTTAAGGAAGATTTTATTGTTTCATTCACTGGATGAGAGAGCTTATAATCCGGCAAAACCGCTCATACAGATATTGCATGAATGTTCTGCCATAATGTTTACAAAAAGATTTACAATAACATCTGTAAGTAGTAAACTGTGTTAGTGCTTCATCATGCAAGTAAACTCTGGTAGGTCACCATATGTGGCTCGTTTACAATACAGCCTATGCTTAATTTTAACAACCGTGAAGAAACATCAGTCCAAAACAAGTTTTGCTGCAGAGCAGTCAGCATACTTGATGAGTGTATAGTCTCAACATTCCCATTTTGGGACCAGAATATTTTCCTCACATATTCAGGGCCTCAGCTTTTACCCCCATCCTAGGTGGGATTCATGTTGAATGTTGTTAGTCCCGTCTTCTTTTTTTTGGTCCATGTTCTGTGTCACACAAAACATTGTCCCCTTAAAACAGGACCTACATATTACACTGGGCCTCTCCTTAGGAGAGTCCTACTCACACAGTGTTGCCTTTGCTGGTACAAGTTCTAAACCGGACCTGGGACAAAAGGGGTGCGTCCCTTTCTTCTTCAATTGGGTTGCAATGTAATACGCGGGATAACAAGTGGCGACGTCGAAACGTTTCCAGATCGTGTTCACGTCTGCCACCACGCGCACCCACCGAGTGGGAGCCGCGGTCACCCCCAAATAACCGATGTGGTCGTCGAATCGTTTCATAGTGCTTATTCTTCCATATTATAGGAGGAGGAGGAGGAGGAAGAGAAGCGCTCTTTGTTTTCATGAAACGCCCACGAGTGGGTGCGCTGAGGGTGGCTATCAAGCATCGATGGAGTAAAGACTCTTCTTTGAAGACGGCTCTTGGCCATTTCGCTATGTTTTCCTTTTCTGCTCTTCTATCATCGCGACTTCTTGTGCCTGTGCTAAAGACGTTCCCACGTTTGCTTTTCATGAGAATCTTATACGCTTCAAGACAAGCGTGATTCTGAAGTACGTGACGTTCACTACTTTCAGATAAAAAAATAGCTGGGGAGCCGAGGGAGGGAGGAGAGGAGGAGGAAGAGGAGGAGGTTGAGGAGGGGGAGGAGAAGACTTCTTCGCGTGTCCGTCTTTTAACAACTCGCTTCCTCTCGAGTGCCATATTTTTTTCTCAAAAAAAAAAGAGTGAAAATAAAATGGAAAAGCTCAAAGAAAAAGGCAGACTCAGCTCGAATTTCCTCCTGGAGTGTAAGTGTAGCAGTAGTAGTGGCGGCGGCAGCAGTGGTAGCGACGACGACGGGGGTGGCGTCGGTGAAGGTAGTAGTGGTGACGGTAGTAGTAGTAGCGACGGTGGTGGGTGTAGTAGTGGTGAAAGTGGTAGTAGTAGTAGTGTCTGTCCAAAGAAAGTAAATCCAGGCCTTTTATATGGGTGATGAGAGCGCGATCTAATCCCGTTTTCACCTGCTGCATGCTGATCAGCTGACATGAAAAGAGAAACAAAACCCTAATCGCACTTTCACCTGGATCCCTCCACCTCTGATCGAACAACATGAGAGATTGGTTTAAACAGTGTAGCGACTGTGATAATTGGTGTAATTGGTTTAAGGCGCATCACCTGTATAAAGGATTATGGGATCATGGGATGTGAGTGTGTATACAAAAACTACAGGGGGTGATGAACAAGGGGTGAAGAGTCAAACCCCCTCCCCTCCCCCAAGACGTGTGCGTGTGGTAAGCAACTTAAGTCTAAACAAAATCACCGAGTTAATCTCCTCCTCCTGCTGTGAGGGGTCGGCAGCTGAAAAAAAAGGATCGACCTACCAGACCTCCTACCGAGCGAAGGTCGCTCTTTCAAGTCTTTGAACAGTTAAGAGGATTTATCTCGGAGTAGGGGTACATAAGGGAGAGTGAAACCAAGGCTCCCTCACACTCCTCCACCAGCTTCATCATCGAACATACCGATCGCTCTACTACAGACTATCAACTCTTACAGCCGCGAAAGAGCTCGCCTCAATTTGCAGATCAGTTCACAGGTAACAGCGAAATGGGGTTTTATGATGAAGCGCGCGAATGTCAAGCTACTGCTGTTGCTGCTGCTGCTGCTAGTGCTGCTGGTCGTGCTACTTCTGCATTTACTGCAGCTATTAGTGATGCTCGTTATGATGGGGATGTTGTTGTTGCTGCTGCTGCTGTGACTGCTGCTGTTGCTGATGCCGCTACTACTGCCGCTGCTGCCGCTGCTGCTGCTGCTAGTGTACGCTCTGTTGCTGTTGCTACTGCTGCTGTTGTTGCTACTGCTCATGCTTCTGCTGCCGCTACTGCGGCTGCTGTTGCTGATGCTGCTGCTGTTACTGCTATTACTGCTTCTGCTGCTGCTGGTGTCGACAAAGAACCATCATTTGTCACACTTAAGCCTCTAGTTGAACGCGACGACCGCACAGCCGACGCCTCCTGCTGTTGCTGCTACGGGGCTGCTGCTGAGGCAAAGATTCTCTACCTTGCCGAAATGGTGTTGGATTTATCCAAAGTGGTGCAATGTATGTTGGAGAGAGACTGACAAAGTGAAGTTCTGCGGTCTGTCTGTTGGGTTGCAAATCGAAGAATAAGAAGAAAAAGACATAAACTTGTGTGTGAAAAAAAAAGTTTTTGATTGAAATGAAAATAAAAGAAAAATGAAAATGAATTATTTTTGTCGTGTTTTTATTTCCATACATAAGTTATTTAAAATTAATCAGCTCATCGTCGACATGTCCCTTTTGTTAACAAAACAAAAATAGAGTCACGTGCTCTCGCTAATCCCCTAATTAGGTCACTTTTGTTTACAAACAAACACGTCACGTGACATCTCACGTGGTGTTGTTTACAAACAAAAGAGTCACGTGGTCGCTAATTAGGTCACGTTACCATAGTTACCAGAATGCTGGCCTCTGATTGGCTGAGAGCCCCTAAGTAGGTCAGTAGGTCACCCAGAATGCTGGCCTCTGATTGGCTGAGTCTCTAAGTAGGTCACGTTACCATGGCAACGGGTCACGTGACCAAATGGAGGCCTCTGATTGGCTGCATATCAAGTGAGTAATAGCCAGTACTTAGTATTGTCCCGTTCCGATACATATTATACTATTGTTGTGGAAAGAAATACTAATAAAACTGGACTTCTTTTGAACTTCATTTTATTAACAATATGTCTTTCATGGTTTCCTCTGAACCTAAGGACTTCACACATAATACTAAATGAACAAACTAACCTAGAAAAAACGGTCTTAAATGTAGTGTTGTACACCTAATTATATCCATATCTATTCCTTAACACAACTAGTAAAAGAGTTCATGTTGCACAAGTTAATAACGGTTCAAGAAATGGTTGATGTGAATTAATGACAATGATTTAAATGCAACTTACATCTTCACTGACAGAAATCTATAAATTTACAGCTTTGTGACTATTCACAGCACCTTGTGATGCCTAAGCTCATATCCGTTCAAGGAAAATTCAAACACAGTTATAGGGTATCAGTCTTAATGAGAGAAAAGGAAAATGGAAATAATGAGAGAAAACATCAGATTCAGTGCTAGTCTTAAGTAAGAGATGACCACTGACCTTATCCCAGGATTTACACGCAAGTGGAAATTATACATCTTCAGTGATGTGATACAGCGGGCATTGAAAGAAGTATTTAATTTCATTTTAATTCTATAACACCAGGATTAAGGTGTAATATACGGTGTAGAAGGAGGCCAGACAACCTAGCACAGCTATACGGTATAGAGTCAGATTCGATACAACACTTGAAGTAACAACAGAAAGCTGACCTTGAGCCCCAGGGTTTACTGTACTAGTACACACAAAACTGTGAATAGACACACCATTGTCATGAAGGTAACATAAAAAAGAGAGTAATATATTTTTATCCATATAATCTTCAAAATCCAAAGGATAAATCATACAGTAACATGCTCTAGGCAGTTTTGAATCATTCTCTGTCGCTGAGTCATGAAATATGACCATAATATTCATACTGTAAACGTATTATATTTCGCGCTGTACATTTACCGTGATTTTCAGATTTTTAAATCCGTGAAAATATGTACAGAGTGAACATTTATCCAATAGAGCTCTGTAACTACCATATTGCAAAATCCGTGAATTCAAGTCCCAGCGAAATTGTACTTTTCATTATACCAGTGTAAATATCTACGTTTACAGTAATGCGTGTACAGCTATGCCATGGATGTGCACTACAATATAATGGCTCTTAAAATAAAGAGAATGCTATCTGGTGGGTTCATGCTGCACACAGATAAGACATCATATTGAGAGAATGGCACCATATTTCTCGAGGCTATGCAATGGGCACTTTGGATAATTAACTTCAGAGATGTTCTGTCTAGCTTGGGAAAACCTCCATTGGAGACAGGCTTTCTTTCTTGGGATATGCAATGGGTAGATGTTGCCATCAACATCTTCATTCCCTTGTTCAATATTGATGAAGAGAACTGTGTTCTTCTCAACAAACATGAGCTCAGATCCATATTTCAGATCATATGACACATATGGGGAGAAGTGAGGGTCATATGCAGTCCATTGGTCGGTTGCTGGTTGGTAGTAGCTGATTTCACTTTGATACTGGGTCTCAGAATCTGTCTCGTTGTCAATAATGACGATCACTTCTTGTCTGTTCAGGGTAATCACATTCATTTTGTGGTTCATCAGAGCTTTTAGCATTGGGGCCTTCTTCTCCCATGTACCAGTGGTCATGTCCAAACAATTCACATCTGTTACCGGAGTACGTTCATACCGTTTTGTCCTACGTCCCCCTGAGACATACACAGAGTCTCCATACACACACACAGCATGATACATCACAGGACTTGGTGTTTTGTTCACTTCCTGCCACTTGTCCGTGTCAAAGTTATACTCTATAACATTCCTACGGTCAACGGGTTTACAGCAATGACCCCCACCAAGAGTATAAAGCTTCCCGCCATGATAAAACATGGCAAAGCCCGTTACAATATATTGGTCACCCAGCTGAGACCACCTCATGGTACGCGGATCAAAGACATTCCATTGCTGAAGTGATTCATTTTCGACACACATGATCAAGAAATTGTTGACTTCAATGCAAGCCTCGATAGAAGGTTCATCATGCCTCATTTCAGTGTTCATTGTTGGTTGATTCAGTGTTTTATGCTTAACCCAGCCATTCTTTTTGAAGACATAGAATGCTTTAGCATCATCTTTCTTAGTACCAAACACCACAGGCACTGCAGGACCTCTAGCCTTAGCCTGCAGTGAGTGGTCAGCGATTTTGAGATGAATTGGCTTCTGATGGTACGTCACTGCCTTATGCACCAGGGCACACCAGGGGTCGTCAGAACTGGTGAATATCTCCATTTTCATGATTGCCTCTAACTGTCCTTGATTGATTAGAGAAAACCGTACTTGGGACATCAAGTCATTCACATGACCTTCACAATGCTCACTGTCCACAGTCAGCCAAAGCTTCAGGAACAGGAAGAGGTCCCACTCACTCCTCCCCCAACACTCGATGACGGTCTGCACGGCCTCATAAGGAGTCTCTGCAAGGTTGCAGGACTGGGCTACTGATTTATAATTGGATTTCAAGAACGTCTTGACCCTTTTTACTCCTTCGCCACAGGAGTATTTCACAAACAATGCTAACACTTCCAGGCAGTTTTTGGCAGTCAGACGATCAACTAGGCTAACAACACAGGCTTGAATGACAAATGTCATCTGGAGATATACAGCTGAACCCAATATCTCCATGGCACTGTTGTTGACAATATTCTCATCACCGGTGTAGACCAACTCAATGAGCTTGGAAACAGCTTTTAAATTTTGTCCTTTTAACTCCACTCTGTCTGTGGTTGACTCCAGCAAAGATCCGTTCAGCATAGCTCGGAAGTAGTCTGAGACTGATGCCATGACAGCTTTGTGGACGGGTATTTCATGGTCCATGACCTGTATGGTGTAGTCAAACATTAACTGTTCCTGCCACAGGGTGCAGATACCTGCTGTTAAGCCAACATCAATCGTCATGGTGATGCCTGACGTCTTGTTGTTCAGTCACTTGCACCAAGATCTTCAAAGAGCAGAGAACTGAAAGAGAATAAAGAACATGTTGTAGGATTTGACCCTGTCAGTGCATATCTGATCTAAATTTAGTGACAAGACAATAAATGCTAAACTATTAATCAGGTATTTTGATGTGCACATGGTTAATGATTGTAAAGTAATGGTGAGACAGACAGTTAATCTAAGTATCAGACAATCAGGGGCAATAGCAATCTTTATTCATTTGGATATGACCTCCTTCTAACTCTATTATCAGTTCAGATAAGTTTATTATCCTGTTGTATTAGTGACTTAACTATAATGAGCTTTGAGACAAAAATTGACCATTATGATGTCGTAACATGATGTATAATACTCATTCCTTGATATAGAATGAGGATATTGAGTCATTTATAGATCAGACTAGCAATATCAGTATTTCTTTAGCTGATTTATTATATTTTCATATAAAATAAATGACTATAGAAATAGAAATTCTATGAAACTTTATTTCTTAACACAACCAAACGTAACATTAAACATCCTATGAGGCAAATACAAAGGCTTGTTTCAGATTGCAGTGCACACACACATGACAATAGCTTACACTTTTGTTACAAAAATCTTTATAAAAATTAAGTTTTTGGAAACATTATTGCATGAATTGGTCCTTGCGCATGTAGACAAGAAGATACAGCCCTAATTATAATTCACCTTTCATCTTTAATGGAAAAGCGAAGAGGGAAAAAGGTATAGGCAATTCAAGATACTTGATATGAAAACATCTGACATACATCAATATTGGCAAAAATCTGTTTTTAATATATTTGGCTCAAAGATAAGAGATATTCAATCCTTTCAAAGGCTATGATGTACATAATCTAAATCTAAATACAAAAACAATGGTCATGCTCTTTGAACATATGGGTTGAGTCTATCCGTGATCTGGCTAAATTACGGCGAGAGATTCTATGAAAAAGGTTGTAACCATGATTGTATCCTTCAATATCTATTATAACTATAAAAGTGTAAGGGCAGTGGTTACCGAACCGACCCAGTAACGTACGGCGCTGTTAGATTGTCAGACGGGGAAGTAGCTCAGTGGTAGAGCACTTGGCTCCGGAGTCAGGGGGTCGTGGGTTCGAGTCCCGCTTTCTCCAGACGATTTTTCCGCGACCGTTACACTGGTGGAGAAAGCGAGCGCACTCGCTGGTACGGTTGACTTAGACGGTTGGAGCATCCCAACTTGCTGGGGATTGGCCACCTGCTGGCGGTTGGTAGTTGGAGGAGCAGGTAGTGAAGAGTTGGTTCCCAGTACGGGCAGTTGGAGTTCAGCATGGAGTCAAGTCAACAAATTGGCTGGATCGGTTCGGCACTGTGAGCTTCTATCATTGGCTGCTACGGGGCATGATAGAGGCTGGGGGAGCTGTGTAAGGGCAGTGGTTACCGAACCGACCCAGTAACGTACGGCGCTGTTAGATTGTCAGACGGGGAAGTAGCTCAGTGGTAGAGCACTTGGCTCCGGAGTCAGGGGGTCGTGGGTTCGAGTCCCGCTTTCTCCAGACGATTTTTCCGCGACCGTTACAAAAGCAACAACCCTAAGGATACTGTGCCTTGCCTATGCCGTATTACTATGATTACTATGGTGCTGGATTGGGAGGTTGATTATAATCGTACCTACCCCCCCTATCATGGACCCAAGGAACTCAATGGTTCTATTGGTTTGTTGCTAAGACAGCTGGTTGCCTAGCAACAGCTATTCTTATTGTTTATCTGCCTAGCAACACCCATTTCCATGCTCCTGAGGTTGATTATAATCGTACCTACCCCCCCTAACATGGACCCAAGGAATTCAATGGTTCTATTGGTTTGTTGCTAAGACAGTTGGTTGCCTAGCAACAGCTATTCTAATTGTTTATCTGCCTAGCAATACCCATTTCCATGCTCCTGAGGTAAATTAAAATCGTACCTACCCCCCTAACATGGACCCAAGGAACTCAATGGTTCTATTGGTTTGTTGCTAAGACAACTGGTTGGCCAACAAACAGCTATTCTAATTGTTTATCTGCCTAGCAACACCCATTTTGATGCTCCTGAGGTTGATTATAATCGTACCTACCCCCCCTAACATGGTCCCAAGGAATTCAATGGTTCTATTGGTTTGTTGCTAAGACAGCTGGTTGCCTAGCAACAGCTATTCTAATTGTTTATCTGCCTAGCAACACCCATTTCCATGCTCCTGAGGTTGATTATAATCATACCTACCCCCCCTAACATGGACCCATGGAATTCAATGCTTCTAATAGTTTGTTGCTAAGACAACTGGTTGCCTAGCAACAGCTATTCTAATCATTATCTGCCTAGGAACACCCATTTCCATGCTCCTAAGGTTGATTATAATCATCCCTACACCCCCTAACATGGACCCAAGGAATTCCATGGTTCTATTAGTTTGTTGCTAAGACAGCTGGTTGCCTAGCAACAGCTACTCTAATTGTTTATCTGCCTAGCAACACCCGTTTCCATGCTCCTGAGGTTGTTTATAATCGTACCTACCCCCCTAACATGGACCCAAGGAATTCAATGGTTCTATTGGTTTGTTGCTAAGACAGCTGGTTGCCTAGCAACAGCTTTTCTAATTGTTTATCTGCCTAGCAACAGCTATTCTTATTGTTTATCTGCCTAGCAACACCCATTTCCATGCTCCTGAGGTTGATTATAATCCTACCTACCCCCCTAACAAAGGAAATTAATGGTTCTATTAGTGCTGCTGCACTGGTGGCCACCTAGTGGCTGTATATTACACTAAATCCCTGTAATGGCACGTTTTCCCCTGTTTTGTCACATCTGTCAGTTATATCATCCTCCCGCCCTGTTTATATGGTGTCTTGAATGGGTCCCCTACAAATATACCAACCATGTAGACATTATGTTCCTTCAAATGCAAGAATTGCGGTTGTTGCCGCGTATAAAAATGCCTGAGGCATTTTTTTACGCGGCAACAACCGCAATTCTTGTTTAAGGCCGAAAGGCCCCGGAGGGGCCCTGGTGGTGAGCTTGCGAACTACCAGGTTGAGGCATTATATTGTTTTCATTTGACAGGAAGTCAGTACGGGTGCCGCCATTTTGTTTTAAGGGGTGCCGCCATTTTGTTTTAAGGTGTCACAACACAAATTTATACATATAATGATAAAATTAATATTAATGAACCTTCGATCCTGAGGTTGATCATAATCATAACTAAACCCCCTAACATGGACCCAAGGAATTCAATGGTTCTATTGGTTTGTTGCTAAGACAGCTGGTTGCCTAGCAACAGCTATTCTAATTGTTTATCTGCCTAGCAACACCCATTTTCATGCTCCTGAGGTTGATTATAATTGTACCTACCCCCCCTAACATGGACCCAAGGAATTCAATGGTTCTATTAGTTTGTTGCTAATATTGCATGTTTCTGCGAGCAAAAAGAAGATTGCAGAAATGCAGGTAAAGTGGGAATTCATTCTTTATCATGCATTCATATATATTGGGTTATTTTTAGGTCTGGCAGGTCTACCAGAGGTCTGGTAGGTCAACCAAAGCCAATAGTTGCTAAGACTTCCTTGGGATTTTTTGTACTTCAGGGAGTCCCCTCCCCCCCCCCCCTTCTGAGGGGGGGGGGGGCCAAAAAAATCCATTTCAACCTGCCTGGGGCAGACAGAAAAAACTTCAACCCCTCCCGCAGGGACGGGAACCATACAAATTCTGACCCACTCCCGCCAATGTCCACCGACCCCCCTCCCACGTGTTGTTAAAAAGCGACCATTCCCTAATTTTGTGATTGAAGTTTAATTTTGCCCAATTGGGGGGTCAAGGAGCAAACCATCTTCAATCAAGCAGCAACTGAATACAGTACTGCAACAAAAAAGGTGTCTAGACCTATGTTTTCAGGGTCACAGAATGTAATATGGCTAGTTTGACTATGGCGGCATTTTGGGTCCGCCATTACAAAAAACTGTGTGGTTTTTGATAACTTGACAATGTAGTATTGAAGCAAGTGAGGTGTTTATACCTACATTACCAGGGTCAAGGAATAAGGTGATGCCATCAGAAAAGGTTAAATATGCATAGTTTAACCAGGAAGCCGTTTCACCTCAAATGAAGCCATACTACACCGTTTCTCATTGTGTAATAACATAATTATAGAAAACCGTTTTTTTAGCTAATGGCCGAATAAGAATGGCTGCCACGGCCATAGTAAGAGGTTTTCTCAGTGGCCCCACCTCTAAAATTCATCACATGAATATGGAGTACAAGAAGTTTCATGCTTTTATGGAAAAAAGTCACACCTATTTCACATATTGTCTGGACAACAGTGTTTAGCCATAATAACATAATGTATTACGCTTACATGGCGGACTAACGTTAACAGCATAATCTTAACACAGAATTAAGATCGTCTTAATTATCTTAAAATTTGTATCAATCTTATCTTAACCTATCTTAAACTACAGTCTATTGTAGGATAGGCTAGTCGACTAGCTTGTAATGGGGGTGCTGTCAACATTTGTCCACGCACCTGGTGGGTAGAGCTATCCCGTATTTGCGATATGACCCAGCTTCAACTCCTGACGTACCATGTGCATGTATGTCAATGTCGTTTTGTCTATATCTGTATGCAGGGTCCCGGTAGCAAGGATGGGGGTGTGAGTAAAATGGCTGAGAAGGCGCAGAAAGAGTCGATGCGCCTTGCACGTACGGTGTTCATCATCTTTGCCAGCTTCCTGCTGATGTACACTCCCTGGTCACTCATTGTGGCCATAGACAGGTAAGGCACTGGTTTAACCCATTAAAGTGATCTGGTCCGATTTTTTTCATATTTTAAATCCTGCTTTAATGTGTTTCAAATGTTTGTACAATATCATATTTTGAGGATAGGGCCCAATAAAATGTCATCTATGGGCAATAAGAGCCCTATTAGAGGTTCAGATATCCTAAGGACTGCTGGTACTTTCTGGAGGTGCACTGCCATAGCGTATTGTTTCCAATGCAAACGCAAAAATTTGGCTTTCAGGAGGCCCTTTTTACTATACGCATTGGCCCGCTATGGCAGTGCTAAGGATAAGGCCCAAGTATAGTATCTTACATTATCGTAAATTGAGCCATAATCTGATGATTAGTCGAATTCTAAGCTGAATTCTATGGAAAGAGATAAAATAAAGCATCTAGCACATAAAATATGGTCATAGGGAACATTTTGGTACATTTTTAACAAAATTGAGTTTTGAGCCCTAATCATCGGACCATGTCACTTTAAGGATACATTTTTATACCATTTAGATTATCAGTGCACCAACTGAGGAGAGTAAGTGACTAATGTCTGCTGCTCTTTTTGTGAAGACTTAGACGTCAGAAGCAACCAAACCATAAAGTCCTCATAACTTACCTCAGATGTTTCAGGTCAAAGGCTAACATAGTTTATATCATAGACCTATTATTCTGCTGCAAGGTGTCCTTTACTTAGAAATTCTTAAGGTATCACCGTGTTTGTATCATTAGCCCTTTAAGGACAATACAATACCTTAATGCATCATGCCATTGGCCATCATGATGCATGAATGCAGCCCTGGTGAGTAACTCACCAGGGCTGCATTCACGCATCATGACAACCCTACAGGGTTCAAAAGGATTGGCATGATGCACCAATGCAGCCCCGGCGAGTTACCGGCATTAGCTCATCTTTTAGCGACATCCATCCTTACATCTATAATGCTAATAATCTATAGATTTCTTACATCCAAGAAAAGTGCAAGGGATGAATAAATAAATGAGCTACGAATTACTAATATAAAGTATTATGATATCCATTAACCTTTTCAGCCCATTTAGGTCTTCATTTGCCCTAAATCAACTGTTTTATATCAATCTAGCACCCAGTCAAAGATGGCACCCAGTCAATGACATTCCCATTGGCCAGATCTCGTGAGACACAGCCATTTTTTTTTTTGAGTTTATAAAGTATTTTATTCACCGAGTGATTTTCAAAAATACAGTATACATTCTTCGTTGCGATGTTGTACATATTCATATACCAGTTCAATAGTTGGTTAATCATATTCCGATGTTATTTACTATCTTTATCATTTTCTCTTGTTTGTATGTCAGATATGATAATGTGCCGCAGTCCCTGTACCTCTTCTCAGCCATCACCGGTCATGGAAGCACTGGGTCTAACTTTCTGGTCTATGGCCTAACCAATATTCAGTTCAAGGTGAGTTTGTTTTAGGCCACTCAAAAAGAAACTGTTTCCTATCACCGTGCATATCTAAATTTGTGTTTCACATTCTTTTTTAGATTTTTAATGAAAAAATCTGTTAAAAAGTGGACAAGCAGATGTTATGTTCATTTGGTATCAAATTAAATACTGTCAGTAATGCAGTGAGCTAGGAATAACTTGCACTATAACTTTTGTGTATCAATAAACTCTCAAGTACTAAAATGTGAAAATTGTGGACGAAAAGTCCTTATTTCCTAGGATAGTCCCCAGTAAAGAAAAAATATTTCAAAAACTAGTAATACGGCCAGGTTGTGTTCAATGGGGGGATTGAATACGGCCCTTCCAGCGTGTATTGTACTTCAAAATATACAGCAGTCCAACATTATAGCACTCCAATGCACTATATGGGTATATATCTAAAACTGGACATCGACATCCATGTATCAGAGTCCTTCTAACAGAAAGCTATATTCAGTCTCATCAAAGTAGAAATACATAGGTTGCTATATGAAAGAGAAGGCCATGTTCATGCCAATGTGTATGTCTGTGTGGGTGTACATGAGTCTGTGTCCACGAGTGTCTGCATTCATGCTACAGTCATAGGGTGTTTTTAGCAGGGATGTAAGTCTTCCTGGAATTCCAGGCATTCCTGGAATCTCACTTTGATGAAACTTTTCTATATTTCTATACTTTGTTTGTCTACCATTAACAAAAAGTTCCATTTTCACCCAACCCCGTACCCCTAGACCCACCCTGCTTCCCCTGCAGTGCTCCTGGCCAGCAGAACGCCCAGGGTGGTCTCTTTGACCCTCCTGGAATCTTCCCAGTGAGTCGCTGGGAAGATTCAAGGAGGGTCAAAGAGACCGTCTAGGGGTACTCTCCTGGTCGGGAGCACTGCAGGGGAGGCCGGGAGAGCATCAGGAGGGACACAAGGCCTCCCTGGGGGTGTTCTGCTGGCTGGGAGCACTACAGGGAGGGCCTGGTCCGATTTCCTGTTTTTTCACCAATCCTGACTTACATCCCTGTTTTAGGCAAATTTCCCTTTTTTGCGATTTTGAATTTTTTTCTCACCAAATAGGGGTTTTTTAGGCAAATTTCACTTTTTGCGATTTTGAATTTTTTTCTCGCCAAATAGGAGGTTTTTAGGCAAATTTCACTTTTTTTGCGATTTTGAACTTTTTCTCGCCAAATAGGGTTTTTTTAAGCAAATTTCATTTTTTGCGATTTTGAACTTTTTTCTCGCCAAATAGGGTGTTTTTAAGCAAATTTCACTTCTATGCGATTTTGAACTTTTTTCTCACCAAAAGCTGCGGAATCTGCCTCCATGCGTGATCCTATTGATGGACTCTGGAAAGACCCATGTATAGTGAAGACCTACATAGTGGACATGAGGTCAAGTTAAAAAGTGCAAGTCACTTGTTTTGCAACTTGCACTGAACTGAACCTAATAGCCCTTGACTGGATTGTCAACAATCAATTAAACTATGACCAAACTCCCTCTATTTCGGAGACCAAATACACTATCAAATGATTTATATTTTTTCAAAATAACACCCGGCGTAGAATGGCTCGGTATTCAGGAATCCTACTGCGAATAAAAAAATGTCAAATTCTAATTCTAAATACCTGAAAATTGAGAAATGCTGACGTTCACGGGTTATGTAGGAAATGTACTAAAAACAGCAAAAAAGGGCAACAAAACCCTAATTTTCTCAAAAACTGTTCAGTAGGATTTATTCTAACTGAGGTTCCACTGTTTTCTACCCTCATATTACACATTGGCATAGAGAATATATTGACACCTAGTCAGGATTTTGCGCTAGGAGCAATCTGTGAGGTGAAAAACAGCCAAAATGAGCCACTGGTCTGAAGTATAAAACTGGGCATCGATCACTATAGAGCTACAAAGAGACAGAGAATCGATGTCCAGTAAAAAAGACATCCCTGTTAATGGTGATAACAACTTGCCTTACAGCGTGCCTACATCCGCATCCTCCACCTCGACAAGTGCTCGACCTCCATGAAGGCTAGGCTGGAAGAGGGCAGCACCATGGTTGGGGCATCATCAGCTACCGACGACACTTCAGTGGCCAACAAATAAACCTGAAAACTGCGCCATGCAATAGGGGGCGAAAGCCTACCCGTTTACTTTAAGATGTGCGGGTGACGAAAACCCTCGAATCAGGACAGGAAGCCACGGCACGGTATGCTTTAGGTATGGGGGCTTTTGGAAACTTGAAAATTTCTCCTTCCAGAGCCATCCCTTTTGTAACAAATTTATAGTACAGTAGGGGGCATGTCTGACACACAAATATATGAAAGGATGTCCAGTAGAAATTTTTATTTGCTGAGGATTAATATTTTTTCCAAACTCTCCCATAGCGTGACATCGCTTCCTGTCTTGATTCCAGGCTATTTCAAGATTACTTACACACCCTATTTAGAAATGGATTGTAGAGACAATTATAGGATGGCGTTGGAGCAGTCTCGTGCACTATAAGCCCTGAACTTTAAGTCCCAAATGAAGAGCTCTCTAGTGTAGAGAAAAACTTAGGCTACGCCAAAAAAACACTTTTTCTCATCACAGCGCGCATTATTGAAATTTCAGTTTTAGGCAAATTTTCTGAGAAAAACATGATAAAATTGGTTAAATATTGGCACATTTGGCATCAAATTAAAGCTTTTACTGTCAGCAAGGTGGTGGCTAGAAATAACTTAAATCTTTGAAACCTCTTGACTACTAGGATGTGAAATGTCTTCACGAAAAGTCTATATTTCACTATAGCCCTAAATCCACGACGACAGTAACCTGCGTTAAAACGGTATCGCGCCTCTGCCGCCTCTATTTTGCTGTATCGCGCCTCTGCCGCCCCCATTTCGCCTCTGTTTTGCTGTGGACACGGGCGGAATAGTGGCGAAATAGTGGCGGCAGAGGCGCGATACCGTTTTAACGCAGGTTCCTGTCGCCGTGGACTTCGGGCTTATGGTTTGGCACCTTAGAAAAAAAAAATTAAATAAAAAAAAGTCTTTTCTGATGTTTGGTGATGAGGACCGGATTCTTTTGAGTGGCCTCACCAATTGTCTCAAATGTAGTGACATAACATACTCCTATATGTGCACATAGAAAGGGAAACTGCTAATGGCAGGGATGCCAAGTTACCCCAGCCCAAAATCGTATTTCTTACGACTTTTGACCCCCAAAATCGTAACAATTTTTGGTTGAAATCGTAACAAAAATCCTAACAATAGAATATCATTGCTAATGGGTCAGCATTGTGCAAGAATGAATTCTAATGATTAATTGAAATCGTAATTTGGCCCATTATTTAAGTCATCATTTGCTTGCTCCTCAATGTGTAATATTATTTTTAAATCTATTTGCTTAACGACCAACAAAATCTATTTTAGTCTAGTTTTGTGTATTCACAGTAGGCTAATTCTCCCATATTTCAGTATGACACATTTACTTGAAAAAATAACAGAGACGATCGAAAATCGTAATTTCATATCCAAAATCGTAATGGGCGTAATAGGGGTCAAAAATAGTAAAATTACGAAAGAATAGTAACACTTGGCATCCCTGTAATGGATACCCTAGTATTTGATTTAATGTTGTTAGTTGTAGGATAATTACATAGGCTAGATGACAGCTTCTATGTAGCGGATAACGTCTCTGCTGAAGCTAAAGGTCTCTCCTCTGAAAAAGGATATTGAAGTACCAAATGAAATGGTCTGTCATTATCTAAATGGTGTGTAGTATTAAAGCTGATTTACTTTTTAGTAACCCCCAAGGTTAAATAATTAAAACCATAACAGTAACCTAATCCAATGGTTACGGTGGCTTTTTGGAATGTTAATTATGATCGACCCCGATTAAGGTAAATATCTGAAATGAAGAGAAGATGTTCAATAAAGATAATTATAATGCATTGCAAAAGTCATATATGTATTGTTCTTTGTCACATTGAATATGGGTCAGGAGTTATTTCTTATTTGGGATGTAATACTTACTATCAAACAAGGCAATCTGGACACTAACATCGTCCTTGGACATAAACATCATCCACCCTTATTTTATATAAACCATGATGACAAAAGTACATGTTTTAGTTGGATAATAACAACCTTCCAACGAGGTCCCATGGACTAGTGTCAACTAACACTGGCCCATGAGCCCGGGACTACCAACACCTGTCCTAACAATGGTAAAGCGTTACGGTAAAGCACTGTTATTTCCTTTACAGTAAAATTCCGTAGTATAGGAAGTTCAATCTTTTCCAACTAGGTGGCAGCCTAGTTCCAGAGGAGATTTCTCTGAAGCTTCAACAATGAAAAGTGGACTAAATCTATTAGAAATCAAATAGTTCTCGATTACCTTTTTCAATACAGCATCAACATTCTAATCTAACCCTAAGCTTGATCGAATATTCATAATGAATAAATAATTAACCCTTCACACCGGCAAGTAGTTTGGATACCATAGACACCTCTTGTGTGGTAATGAGAAAGATATATATGGATATTACTGGAGTTGTTGTTTTATAACAATCCTAGCATACTCCTGCTTGTAGATTGTAATGGTAATGTGATATGAGACATTTATCTATGTCTCTTAGTGGTTAATTCATGATAATTATGAATTCCAGTCACAAAGACGTCTACATGAGTTGGACATGCAGCCAAATCAAACATGGGGAATAATTGTAGTGAATTGAGAGCAGAATTATGACTTCAGAATAATCTGTCTATGCAAATTACTATATAAAAGAAATAATCCTTAAAAGTTTGAGCCGCTGCAATAGCTAATTAAGCCTCTTTAGTCATTGTTAAAAATAACGGTGAAAACCCGTATACAATTACGGTGACATCTAAAAAACGGTGACCCTAAAATATACGGTGAAAGCTTGGCATCCAATGTTGCCAGTGAATCACCGTTTTTTCTACGGGGGATTTTTAACAGTGTACTGTAGCGTCAAGCATATTGACAAGGATGTGTTTCCTTGACCAGCATCAAAGTGTCACCTTTCAGGTAATGTTCGTCATGTAATCCTGGTTCCAAATCTGTGTTTAAAACACCCCCCGGGAGGTTTTTACATTCACAAATCATGGCATGAAACATAACGTTTGAGGTATGCCGGACCTGGAAGTGTCTTTACGACAGATGGAGCAAGGGACACGAGACTCTCCCTGACCCGGCAGCGACACAACGACCGCAGTGTCCTCGGCTGGGTCAGGTACTCAAGTAGGTTGGTAACCATCATTAAACTATACCCTAATTGGTCGTCTGGATTCTGGTAGGGTTCGTTTTGTGGGTAGATGTCGAGTGACGCGTCGCTGTACTGCTGCAGATCTGCCATCTGTGCCGCTCGCTGCTCAGCTGTGCTGCACTCAATCCTCCTCTTCTTCAGTTTGGACTTGTCTTCCTCGTCGGCCAGTATAATCTTCTCCCATAGAGGACTTACTTCTGTCAAGAAGGCTTCAACATCTCCGTCAGTTCCAACATGGCGCTGAAGGCACTGTCGGATCTCAGGTAGCATCTGAAAGTTAGTACATCCAATGTGTAGGGCAAAAAAATGGATTTTTCTAACAATGAGTCAGAATGTTCATAAATAATATATTTGACATACTACTAGTTTCATTCCCCCTAATTCCCTCCAAATTTGCTCAAATTTTCTTTAATTGCCCACTATATGGTCATTTTGGAATAAAAGTATGCGCACCCTTTTACCCCCTCCCCCCATTGCAAATACAATAAAGAAAACCATGGTTGAGGGAGATTGGATCCCTTTGTGACCTATTAACACCCATAGATGACATTTAATTGACCCCTAGTCTCTCTTATACTTTTACAGTGTAGCATATTTGAGGAAGATTTAGAATGACAAGAAAAATCGGATGTACCCACTTGAATCACTGACCAGGATATCTGGAGAATACCTGCATTCAGCATTAACAGATGCACTTCATTCTTCTTGGTGCGGGGAACAAAGACAGGGTTGTCGGGACCATATATAACAGGCAGAAGGCATGAACTGATTTTCCAGAATGGCAAGTGGGGCTCGATATGTGCCCCATGTCGGACCATCCATCTGACAATGTTTGCGTCTCTGTTTATAGTGGCAGCATATTCCAGTGGCCATCGTGGTTGGTATTCTATGTCAGTATGTTGAAGCGATTGTGGTAGTTTTTCCATGATATCCACATCGCCTCCATGCTTGAAGTACAAGTCCAGGTGTTCTTGCAGGAATAGACCTTTATGTAGATGCATTAGACGCATTATTATGAACAGGAACGGGTTGCTATACGCTGCACGCAGATTAGCCTCTGCTCCAAACTGAAAAAGACTTTCAATGACTGATGCATTTCTTTTGATGATTGTCTTATAACAACCCCCGGACTTTTCCCGAGCTAATTGACTTTGCAAATCACGTACAGTGATATACAGAGCGGAGAACTTTTGCGCATCCTCTGTTTGATAGTTAGGGTCAGCTCCGTGTTCCAGAAGCTCGTCAATAACGTTTGATTCAAAGTCACAGCTAAGATATCGTTGAATGGCACACATTAAGAGTGATTCTCTGGTGAAGTTGTTGCATATACTAACACCATTTGGGTTGGCACCATTCGTAACTAGCAGTTTGATAATATCAAGCTGATCCTGTGTTGCAGTATTCTCTAAATATCGAATGCCTGGTGCAATGGCTTCATTGTAAAGGCCTTGATGATGTACAGCCATATGTAGGGGAGGCTCCAGGTACTCACTAGAATCATGGTTTGGATCAGCGCCCTCCCTCAGAAGGATGCTTACACCATCCTTCCAATGCACATATCCCAGCACCCTTTGAAGTGGAGTTTCGCCGAGAATAGGGTCTTTCATATTCAAGCCACATACTATCATTTTCTCCAAAGCTACAGTGCTGCGGTTTAAGGCAATCAGCTTTAGAATAACACATGTCTCTCCTATGTCCTTCTTCCAATAAGCTAAGTCTATTAGACGGCACAAGTCGTTGTCGTCTACCGGTGTGGACTGATCAAAGCAGGATGCAGAACGATAAGAAGAGGTCATTATGGACTATTATGCTGTACACACTATGTCAGTAGTCAGAGTCCATGTCCTTGATACATACCCCACTTAGACAGAAAATCTGTCTGGTTGAGTATAGCCTCCAGTGTGGTAGTTACCCTGGCACAACCAATAGTGTCAGTTGGTATACGGCTAGCGTAGGGTCTTCAATGTGAGGAGTGGTGAAAGGTGGAATGAGTCAAATCAGTGTGAGCCATATCAGTGCAACTATTATCTATGTATAATAAATGTGGACCTTGTATCCATGGTACAAATAGAGGTGTGCTCCACGTACACAGAAAGTCTGATTGAGTCTCCAGTGCACTGAAAATCCATATGTTGAAAGGGTTAGTCAGTACAGACTATCCTAGGTTGGTCATATGAGTGTTAGTCACAATGGCAAAGTTATATTCAAAAATGACCGAGGGGTCAGTCAGTAGTGGCTAACCTAGGTTCATCATTGGTGTGTTGTATTTGTATACCACTAGTAAGTGCCACCTGTGATGACCACTCAGTGGCTCCCCCTGTAAATTGAAAGACTAAGGTGGGTTGGTCAGTACTGACCAACCTGACAATAAAAACTTACCTAGGTTGGTCATATAGGGAGCCAAAAAATGACTAACTATGTTAGGCACTAGTGACTGAGAGATTGGTCGTATAGGGAGCCTAGGAATATCAGTGTGTGTGCACGCCCGGGATAGCTCTCCTAGGTGCGCGGACAAACGTTAACAGCGCAATCTTAACACAGAATTAAGATTGTCTTAATTATCTTAACCTATCTTAGACTATCCTAAAAGTGTTACTAAGCAAATGAGGATGGCGCCACTAGTAGTGGTAAGCCTACACAGTCCATTGTAGGATTAGGCTAGTCGACTAGTATGTAATGGGGGGCTCTACCCCCCAACTCCCGTTTTTTTTTTCTTTCAGATGTTTATGTTGTCTCATCTGTGTGTAGGGTATATGGCTGTGTCTCACGACCTTGGGCCAATGTTTTTGTCTCTGGCCGGGTGCCGTCTCTGACCAGGTGCCGTCTCTGGCTGGGTGCCGTCTCTGACCGGATTTCACTTTGGGAGTTTAGTTAGGTGCTACCAACAGCAGTAGGCTAATAATGAATGCATAACAGCTGCCATAACGTTTTTACATATCCTTATATATATGAGTATAGATTAACATTTAAGAAACACGTTTTTCTGACACCAGGTCAGAGACGGCACCTGGTCAGAGACAGCACCCGGTCAGAGACAAAAACATTGGCTCAAGGTTGTGAGACACAGCCCTATACTATAAAGGCAAACCCTAGCTAGCATAGTGTGGGTATGTGACACTAGGTGGCAGATACAAATCTCAATACAAAACAGGTCTGCCTTAGCTTAAGACATTTTAAGATGTAAGATGTTTGTTTGTTTGTTTGTATTTCTTTTATTTATCCTGGCAGGATGTATGGTCTGGCAGACCGTGTTACACTAACACCAGCATTTTCCGATGGGCGGAGGTAATAAAAGGCATCTAAGCCTTAAGATTGCGCTGTTAATGTTTGTCCGCGTACCTGGGAGAGCAATCCCGTATTTGCCCAGTGTGTAGTATATCAGGCAAAACCAACCGTGTCAGTTGGTCTGGTTGGAATATGGCCAGCATATAAGCTCTAAGTGTGAGGAGTGGTGAAAGGTGGTACGTATGACTCAAATCAGGCAAATATGTGATAGCTCTCCTACGTGCGAGGACAAACATTTAGAGCGTAATCTTAACCTATAATCCTAAATCTTAATATATAATCTGATAGCTCCGCTTATATCTACCAGTGTCAAATACCCATACTATGCTACCTGAGGTTTTCCTTTATAGTATATACCCTACACCCAGATGAGACAATATACATTTTTAAAAGAGAAAAGTATAAGCGGGTTGAGTGGCAGAGCCCCCCCATTACATATTAGTTAACTAGCCTATCCTACGATGGACTGTGTAGGCTTACCACTACTAGCGACGCCATCTTCAATTGCTTTAATAGTAAGACTTTTAAGACAGTCTAAGATAGTTTAAGATCAAGATTATTGTCCGCGCACCTAAGAGAGCTATCACAGACATGCTTAAATCAGTGTAAACCATATCAGTTCATCTGTTATCTTATAAGTATGATAAATGTAGACCTTGTATCCATATCGTACAAATAGAGGTGTGCTTCAGTGAACCTTAGGCCACACCAAAAATAAAAGTTGGTGTACGGATTTCCTGCACCGTATTTTTCAAAATGTAAATTTTATTTTTTTTTGAAAAGAAAAGTGTCCCGCATCATTTTCTGAAAAATTGGGATTTAAAAAAAAAAAATTATGGTGGCGTTTTCTGTCATTGTTAGCCAGAAAATATATTTGTAAAGAGATTTTCCCTCAGGAAAAAAAAAAGATTCGCCCGCCCCCCTATTTTAAGGCTGAAATCCATTGACAAAAAAAAAATTGGAAAAAAACCCAACAAAATTCGCCCTACCGCACCTATTTTTGGAAGACAAAATCCGTAGACCAACTTTTGTTTTTGGTGTGGCCTTATCATGCTTTGTATTAATTAAACCTGGTCTAACATCACATTTTATTTCTTTTGTTTTTCTTGTTCATATTTTTAGATAACTATTAGCATTAAATCAGGGAGTGATGGACTTTGATATAGGATGTATTCCACCAATGTCGGTTAGCTGTGATTCTGTTGTTAGATGAGAGTTCACAATGTTAAACTTATGGACTGACTGATGGAATCACAGCCGATTCCGTCAGTGCAATACTCCCCTGTTAACATTTTCCAATACTTTCTATTAAACAAAATAAAAGGGGAAGATGAGATAGTAGAACTACCTGTTCTGGCTATGCATGAATCAAACCTTTATCAGTCTGAGGCTTAGGTTGCACTACACTAATCGACGAAATTTAACAGTAGACATGTAAACAAGGCATCAAATTATTTCTCAGAGTGTGTACTTCTTGATTCTAGTAGTATTTAAGATGGGATTTGCTGCTAGATAGGCCTACTAAGGCGAAATTGAATGTATAGGAAAAATAACAGCGGCTAAGCCCAAAGAAGTGCAAGGCTATTTTATTTTTGCACATATTCTATATAGGTAAGTTGGTTGGTTGTTGGGTTGCTTTACGCCCTAATTAACAGCTGAGGTCATTTGAAGGGCGGTGATGGTGATCAAATCTATGGATGACTGAAGGTAGAAAGCACGCCCCTACACTTTTATCGAGGCAATGGTTCTTTTATATCCCACACTACATAGGCAGTGTGAGATGGACAGGCCTTTGATATGCTGTATGTCTACCACAGCAGGAGGGAGGTTGCAGCTCAATCAGCAGGACACTTATTCTATATAGGTCTATAGTGAAAAAATAATTAGTGTAGTGCAGCCCTTATCTGCATGTTTACACTTAACCTCTGAACATATATAAATCTTGATAAAGTTGTCAGCTGACTCTATGACAACTGGTCATGGCCTTGATCATCATGCTGTGCTAGAAAAGAAAAAACCTATCTGATATGAAAGTCTAGACATACATATACCGTATTCAACGTAATAAGCGCCCTCCCCCTAATAAGCGCCCCCCCCCCTTTTTGAGGCATTTTTAGACTAGAACAAAGGGTCAAATTTCGCGATTTTGGGAACATTTAAACTCCTAAGTACTAAAAACGTCATAAAAATAATTTTATAAGCGCCCTGGGCGCTTATTACGTCGAATATGGTAATAGATATTGACTACACCTGGAGAGAATGCTGGCCATGTCGCCGAAACCACTCACCTACAAGGGTCATGCACTATGTTTGACAACTAGAGTATCTATATAAGATACATTTATTTGTATAACATACAAATAAATATATCTTATGTACTCTAGTTGTCAAAATCCCATGTGTCAACGATAACTTCAATTCTTTTTCACGTCCGGCAGCTGTGACCCACAGCATTGCTCCCATTTCTTGACCTTTTTAAAAATCTTCCTTTTTTAATTATAGGAGTACACTGTAAAAAAAATTCCGTTAAAATAACAGAGATTCACTGGCACCACTGGGTGCTGGACTTTCACCGTTGTTTTTACGGTCACCGTTTTTTAATAAGTCACCGTTATTTTTACGGAACTGTCACCGCTATTTTTAAACAAGAAATCTCTGTTATAAATTTTTTAACAGTGATTTTCAGTACCGTTAAAATAACGGTGATTCACTGGCACCACTGGGTGCCGGATTTTCACCGTTATTTTCACGGTCACCGTTTTTCCCAAAGTCACCGTTATTTCTACAGAACTGTGAATCACCGTTATTTTAACAGAATACAAAACATCACTGTATTCTGATTCAGTGCCTAACTAATAATTGTAATGGTATTTTGTGTAATTTAACTGTTTTGTCCCAGTGTTATTCAATTCATTTATCCCCCTATACCTAACTCCATGCTCAATATGGTTCCAAACCCAATTTGGTACCAATCAGCAATATCATCTTAGTGTCAAGACTTCAGACCTAATCATTAGGAATTAGTCTATGAAAGCCTTATAGAATGCTTCATGACACTTTGTAATACCAGTCCATGAGCAGAAGTCACTCTAGGATGGCTACAGAGCAAACCTTACAGCTGTGTCTGTATATATATTTCTTTTCACCACAAAAATGGTGTTCCTAGCATCTAGGAAAATCTCTTCATGAACCAAACTGCCACCTGGTATGATAAAACTGAAATCAATTAAACCTAGCTTCACCGTAAAATAAACTGTGTTTTACTGTTAAAATAAACGGTGTTTCACGGTACTGGATTACGGATATTCAAAGTAAAATTGATTGATTTTACATTGCCTCACCGTTATCATATGTTATGATGAATCACCGTAAAATTTTACACTGATTCTCTGTATCTTCAACAGAGTATTTTTACAGTGTACTTTCTCCATGTGGCATTTTTCCATTATACTCAGGCAAGAATGTTAAGGTTATCTTATAGGGAGAATTTAATTTTAACAAAAACATAGTACTGTAGTATCCTGCAGAAAGCCAAACCCCTTCTAAGTTTATATAAAGTTGCAGATTATTCTAATCGATTTTGATGTGTTGAATCGAGAATGTATAATCCATGTGAGAATTTCTAATTATTTACTTTCCACATTTTTGGCATGGAATCTGCTGTGACTGAATTATATCTTACGCATATAGGGGTCACAATTATAACAAATAACATACAATACTAAATACCAATAATTCCTCCTTTATTTTTAATGAAAAAAGGAAACAATACCAAAGCACCGGCAATGCAAACCTTAATTCAGGACGATAACTATAAAACTTCAGGTTAAGATATACACAAGGAAGATATTAAAGTGTAAGGTCAGAACTAGATAAGATATTGGTTGATACTATCTAACTCTAAATACACACATTTATATGACATTTAGAACAAAGTAATAGCAATTTGTAAGGCTTTATGAAAACTAGTGCCATCAATGTATTTGTGACCAGCTATACGATGTATTATAAGACATCTGAAGACAACCATATAGTGCATGTTAAGATCAAATAGATGTCATGTATTGACTGGTTCTTATACTTATTAGATTAATGAAGATTATAAATGCAACAAGACAAGGCTTGTTAGTCCAATATGGACGACAGAAAGGAAGTGGTTATATTCAATCCCATGATCAGGGCTCCCACAAAAAATTCAGATCAAAATTCCATGATATTTCCATGACATTCCATGACAAAAATCTCAATTTCCAATGACATTTATAAAATTCTTGTGTGGGGTCATGGGGCTTGGCCCCTGAGAAAATTTCTAAAATCTAGAAAGTATATGGTATATTATTGGAGGTTTTGTAATATTAATTCAATTATTTTCAAATTCCATGACATCCCATGACAAATGGCAAATTTTTGCAAAATTCCATGACATTCCCTGACATTCCAGACAGCTTTCAAATTCCATGACACGTGGGAACCAAGTCTGCGGCCGAGTAGTCTCTGCGCGCCTCAAGTCTCCAACGTAGCCTTCACTCTCCAGCAGAGGTTTGGTGCTGACTAACTATGGGTGGCGGCCATTATCCACCGGTGGATATTGGAGAGTGATGGAGAGCTGAGCCTTACAGAGATATAAATCAGTCCCACGGGTGGAGATATCTAGCGTCAATATCTCGCGATAGATTGGTGGGAACCCTGCATGATGTATCATCATAGCGGATGAGCTTCTCACTTTGTTGCACTAGGTGGAGCCATGGGTCACTGTATATTGGTGGGCGTTAGAAGCCCGATGCCTCATGTACTTACAAAGGTCAAGGTCAGGGGTCAAAGATAAAGGCCACGGGTTAAACTATGAAAAAAGGTTAGAACCAAGACTGTATCCTTCAAGATCCATTATAACTACTATAAACAACAACCCTAGTGATACTGTCCCTAGCCGTATATCTATATAAAGCCATATTTCCTGCACAGATTATACTCAGAGTAGCCATTGAAATTCAAGCATACCATAAAACTTTAACCCTTGATTATGTGATAACTGCCTTGCAAGTGCTATGTTTAAAAGGATATCATGGTAGATCCTTTAGATCTTACATAATTTGTTCCACACATAATACAACGTAAAATAAATTTCTATCCTGCTCATGATGCAAAAGTCCATCATGAGCAGGATAGAAAAATATTTTGTGGAAAATATATTCTGAGGAAGTTTCCTCAGAATCCGCATCCATAGAACTTATGGAGAACCTGATCATCCACATAATCCACAGCAACTTCTCCCAGTGATGTCAATAATGAGGTAAAGTGTGTTTACCCTGAGATGGATGATGGATTCATCCCCATTCAATATCAGACGATGCATGTCCTGACAGGCAATCATTGTGAACGCTTTGGGGCAAGTCATGCTGTTCTTGCGAAGCTTTAGCATGGAGACTTAACACACATCTTTGACTCCCCGCACAGGGAGTGACAGCAGAGCGCTAAACATGTGCTTATCACGGTCAAAGTATGTTGGATAGTTACAGGGCAAACGCACTTCAGAGAAGATTTCCACGCAGACAGAGGCTGTAGTTGATGAGAAGCTCCACTTCATACCGACGGTCTTCGGCTCTACTGGTTCTGGTTCATCAGAGATGCACACAAAGAAGTCCTCCTCCTCATAGTCAAACATCTGGACATTGAGGATGTATAGTGTGTTTCCTGTGGCGAGCATTTCATGACTTGACCAGAACCTCCCAGGAAATTCTGGATCAAAGTTGGCATGAAATACTGACCATTGATCATTTGCAGGCTGGTAGTACTCCATGTGAAATTCGAGGTCAATGACAATGATGACATCTTGTTTCAGAAGTGTCATCACATACATTTTGTGTCCTCTCCTTTTCTTCAGCATTGACATTTTCTTCTGCCATATTCCAGTCTTCAGGTCCAGGTAATCTACATCTGGTATACTAATGTCCTCGTAAAGATCGCCGCTTTCTCTCTGACCCCCTGAGATGTAGACTGCATCTCCATATGTGCAAGCAGCATGCCTAAATATTGGATTCTGCATTTGGTTGAAGCGAATCCAGGTGTTTGTCAGAAAATTGTATTGTTCTACATCTAGTAGTTGTTCACATCCTGCTTGGCCTCCCACGGTATAAAGCTTCTGGTCATGATGGACCAGAGCAAACCCGGTCTTTGCGGTCTTCATACTTGCCATTTTAGTCCATATCATTGTCCAAGAGTCAAAGATATGCCATTGCTGAGTTTTGTCATACATACTACAGACAATTAAGAAATTGTTCATGTCTGTAGTGCAAATGACCTCGGACATTGTTGGCACTGGAAGTGCCTTGTACTCATTCCAGTAGCACCTCAGATCCTTCTCAACATAAGCTTCGAAGCGTTCTTCCCAGTTTTTAGGCGGGGTAACGGACAATGACTCTTGACCATTGTAAATCAGGGCCTGACAACATTCTGCATTGCTGATAGTGAATACAACTGGCAGTGGATCACCTGTGGTCATCATGTCTACTGGCAAGTGAAGTATTTTCTGTTTGGTTGGAATTTTGTGGTATTTGATGGCATTTTGCACCGAGCTACACCACAGGCTCTCTGACTTACAGACTCAGTTTCTGTGACGGCCACTGCTTGCCCCCCATCCATGAGAGAAAACCTGACCTGTGACATGAGATCTTCTAGATGCACTTTACGGTTGTCATAGTCAACACTTATCCAATCCTTCAGGAAGACAAAGAGTTCCCATTCAGTCTGGTCCCAGAATCCAATGATGATCAGCAGCACTTCATATGAAGTGTTCTCTGGTCTGGAGTGTTTGAGTACTTCCCTGAGTCTTGATTTCAAGAAGTTCTTGACTGTTTCTACTTCCTCTTGAAATGAGAATTTTACAAATAACCCCAGCACATCGAGGAAGTTCTTGGTACTGAGGCGCTCCTGTAGTCTCACTATGCATGCTTCTATAACTTTTGTCATCTGGAAATAGACAGCAGGCCCAAAGATCTCCAAGGCATTATTTTCTAAGATGCTATACTTTCCCGTGTATACCAGGTCTACAAGTTTCGAGATGGCTGCAGCGCTTTGTCCCTGTAGCTTCACTCTGTTTGTTGAAGCTTCCTGCATAGATCCAGTCAGCATGACTCGGAAATAGTCACTCACCGAGGCCATGATAACTTTGTGAACAGGGATTTCCTCGTCCTCTACTTCAATGGTGTAGTCAAATAAGTCCTGCTCCTGCCTCAGACTGACATGAACCCTATGTCTATTTTCCGCTCTACTGCCATTTTGTAGAACACTGTCTTGCAGTACAAAGATCTTTAATAGAAGAACAGAGCAATGTAGGCCTAAATTTAATTATTTGTCAGCTGTTGATGAAAATATGAAGAACAAACTTTTTTATCATTATTATATTGATAATAAATTATAAAAAAACATTGTTCAGTACATTCCATATCTAAGGGAGCCATTCATGTACTAGGTCACACAAATATGGGCCATTTTCAACACACCCCATCTTCATCATTGTGTCAGACCAACAACTTCCTCCGACATGACATAGTCTATGGAGGACTCTTTAATAGGACTAGATACATTGGCATTTGCAGGATTATGAAGCTGATCCAATAAGGTTAAATTTCTGTCTAACAAAATACAGCACAATTCTCTACTGACTTTAAAATTGTGGGGGTCATCTTTTTAATATTCAGGGAGTCATTTGTAAAAAATGGCCAGTAGTCTCACTTGTTAGGTAACCATGACCCCTTGTGACCAGCAGCTTGAAAAGGCTCCCAAGTCAATATAGGTTACCAGGTTGCGTCTGAGGTGCTATTACCACTACAGCCTGTATTAAAACTCCGTGGTTTTTAAACAGGACAGCCTCTTACATCCCCACAGTGTTGTTTAACAGACTCTATTGTTCATACAGTGTGGTTCAACAGGTCGTCCTGTTATAAGACCCCGCCCGTGGTAAACACCCTGTGGTGTTTAAACAAGCCAAGACCACTCTCCCACCATTGTTGCAGTGATAAGCCTCATGAAATATAATCTGAACTTTAAATAACTCAAGAATGCAATGCACTATATTTATGTTGCAACCAAAGTCTGATAAAGGAGATCTCGATCTATGTGCTAAATATGCATTTACTTTTAGCAAATTTGACAGGGAAAACGCAAATGAGTGTATATAAATTTCACACTGAACCCATGACCCTATTACACTACAGGCAGTGTTATCTGACTAGAACCGGGGTGTTCATACACTATGTGGTTAAACACAGTGTAGTCTGCAACCTGGTTACCAGCACTCAAATAAAACTAACCTTGACAAAGGGCTGCAAAGCCTGAAACACTAACTCTAAAACTGGTCTCAGTTAATTAATTTATCATTCTGGCATCTGTTTATAAGTAGAGTTTGAGGGAATACATTTCAATCTCAGTCACTAATGTTTATTCAAATATATGGACCATTCATATTGTCAAATATCTACGTTCCCACGTTACATAAAGGAATCGAAACACAGGTCAAAATAACAAATGATTATTCAACCTTTTATTCTGAAGATACAAACAGTGGAGTTCGGCACATAAGTTACAAAAAAAAGTTACATATATCATACAGGCCAGTCTTCTGAATATATAGTCACATGTGTGAGAGTAAACAACACTAGTTATCCTATGAAATATAATATGTTGTAACTAATATACCATTTGAAGATCATGTACATACACACAACCTATTAAGGGTTAACACAATAGTAGTTTGCATCATATCCAAATCGGTAACATCTCTTACCAAGGATCATTATGCATTAAAGGTATTGCAAAAGAGCACATTTAAGTAGTTAAGAACTTAATGTTTTTCCTAAATCTAGTCTAAAAATGCAAAGGAGAGGGGTGTCGATTATTACGTTTGAATACCGCAAATGTATTATGTAGATTAAAGTATCAATACTCTGAATAACTCTCATCATGAATGAGACAATAAAGTCATATAGTGAGTTAAAATGCATACATATAATACAAAATGTTGTCTGTCTGCCAACATTAAATACCTGATATTGAACTTTTAAACAAATAAGGTGTATTCAAATCAAACATCAGTGAGCTTAATTTAACATCATGGCTGCTTTTTTTTTCTCTAAACTGAACTAGCTTCAATTATAAGATATTGCATATGCATAGAACGCTAACATCCCCTACTGTCCTGATACTACTACTACATAATTGCTGTTGATATCTAAAAGTAGTATTGTATGTATCGGAACGGGACTATAGTTAAGTACTGTTTATTACTCAATCGACCTGCAGCCAATCAGAGGCCTCCATTTGGTCACGTGACCGGAAGTGACCTACTTAGGGGATTAGTGGTGAGGTCACGTGACCTAGTTAGCCAATCAGAGGCCGCCATTTGGTCACGTGACCGGAAGTGAGGTCATATGACCTACTTATGGACCGGAAGTGACGTCATATGACCTACTTAGGGGACCGGAAGTGACCTACTTTAGGATCACGTGACCGGAAGTGACCTGATGAGTCACGTGACCGGAAGTGACGTCACATGACCTAATGGCCAACCGGAAGTGAGTGACCTGATCGAGGATCACGTGACCGGAAGTGACCTGATTGATCACGTGACCGGAAGAAGAAGAAGAAGAAGTGACGTCACGCGACTTAATGAAGAGATGAGCGTCTTTAAGGGGTCACGCGCTTTAAAATGTGATATCTTTTTTTTTGGAGGAGGAGGAGGAGGAGGAGGAGGAGGAGGAGGAGGAGGAGGAGAAGGAGGCGAGTCTCTTATTTTTTTCGGTAAACTAATAAAAAACACTACGATATAAGTTTATGTTTTTTTTTCATTTTTTATTGTTTTACGAGCGACTGGAAGTGACTTATTGAACTAGGTAGAAGCGTTCTTTAGAGTGTATAAAGGGGGGGGGGGAGGGGAGGGGAGGGAAGGGGAGGGGGGCCCCTTTAAGATGCATGGGGAGGGGGGCGCTTTTAGGATGCATGGGGCGAGTGGTGGGGGGGGAGGGGGGGAGGGGGGCACTCTAGGGGGGTGGGGGGGCACTCTAAGGGGCGTTTGTCTCTTTTAAGAAAAAAAGAAAAGAAAAAGATTTCAATCGAGAGACACGCTTCTTCCTCTCGAGAGGAAGAAGCGTGTCTCTTCGTTTTTTTTGTTTAGGAAGTGAGGGTCTTTAAGATCACGCGACTGGAAGCGACTTGATGAAGCATGTGACTAGAAGTGACGACGTCACATGCTTTAATGAGGCAATCAGCTGTGACTGGCGGCGGCAGCAGTAGCGGCGGCGGTGGTGCTGGTGGTGGTGGTAGTATACGTTACTGTGGTCAGAGTTGATATGGTTTTTTTCCAACAGAAATCAGAGCTTTTATACAGAGGGAGTTTAATCCTATTTCCAACAGCACCCCAGCTGTCTAGCAGCTGCTCCGCTCCTTAAGAGCTTCTTAAGAGCTTAGATGACGAGGGGTATGTCATCGCCATCTGTGGAAGCCAGCTGAAAATGGTGTTTTTTCCTTATCCATAGCTTTACCTCCTACCCCCTACCTGAGGACGACTCTCTCCCCCTTTGGCATTCATTGTAACAAACGTCAGAGGTCAGGTGAAAATCAGATTTTCATGCACAGCCTTAGTCAGCTGTCACCCCTATTGAACTAGCCAGCCGCCGCCGGCCAGTCTACTCACCACGGCAGGAGGCGGTGATTTTTTTTGTTTTACACTTAAGTCGCTCACCACATGCACACGACTCTACTCACAGACAGACACACCCGTCTTAGGGGGTCCTGCTTCACACCACACGCCTCCTGTAGTTTTTTTGTATACACACTCTAAGCTCATGACTGCTTAATCCTTTATACAGCTAATGCGCGTTGAATTAGCACAGTCGGTACACCGCCCGCTCATGGCAGTCGATCTCTCAAAAAAGGGGGGAAAGAGATCCAGCTGAAAACGTCATGACTTATGTCTTTTGTTTCTCTTTGTGAATGTCCGCCGGTCAGCCGGCGGCAGCAACTGCTTAATCCTTTATACAGCTAACGCACGTTGAATTGCTGAACAAGGCAGTAAGTAGCTTAGCTCATGTCAGTCGATCTCTCAAAGGGGAGGGGGAAAGGGATCCAGCTGAAAACGTCATACCTTAAGTCTTTTTGTTTCTCTTTGTGAATGGCCGCTGGTCAGCCGGCGGCAGCTGAACAGAGCTGTAAGTAGCTTAGCTCTAGAAGCGAGAAGGAGTATATAAGGGGGCTGGAAACACTCATTCACTCACTCAGTCTTTTGCTGCTCTCTACAGTCACCACCATGAGCAAAACACAACAACTAGTGTCGTCCAAGGATCTAATCGAGTTCAAGAACAAGAAGAGTACGCAGAACGGTGATCGTTTAGCGTCAGCGTCTCCTCTTGCTACAGAAATTGAGACTACCGCCGCAACCGCTTGGTCTTATCACCCTCCCGCTGTAGCGAGCGCACGCAGCAGTAGTAGTGGTAGTAGTAGTCGTCGTGGTAGCGACGTTGTTACACTCGCGACGGTTGTTACTGCTAAGCACGCTGCTGCTGCTGCTACTGCTGCGCCTGCTGCGGCTGCTGGTGATCTTCGTGCTGCTAGTGCTGCTGCTGCTGCTGCTGCTGCTGCGCCTGCTACTGCTGCGCCTGCTACTGCTGCGCCTGCTGAGACTGCTGCGCCTGCTGCTGCTGTGCCTGCTACTACTGCGCCTGCTACTGCTGCACCTGCTGCTGCTGCTGCTGCTACACCTCTTGCTGCGACTGCCGCTACTAGTACTGACACGCAGCACGTTGCACAGAACCTCTCCACCGCTACATCAACCGACGCCATCAACGCCGCTCGCGCTGAGACTTACAGCTATTCGGACACTCAGCCCCAGCAGCGCGTAGTAGACATACATGCCCTAAAGCAACAGGGTGAGACAGAGAACGACGCTGACGACGAGGCGCACAGTCCGTTTTTCGACCTCATTTCCACTGGTAGCGCGTCCGGTCCGTGGCGACTGCCCTCACCACCACCTTACGAAGTCGTGTGGTTGCCCTGTTCCGACAACGAGTCGTCGGATACCAGCGCAGATGCTGCTCCTGTTATTGGTTGTGCTGCAGTAGTACCTGTATCATCATACTTCAAAGCAGAGCCGTTAGGATACTTGTCAGACGCTATGCTACTGAAAATAAGTAGTAAGTTGCCGACATCAGATTACATACGGTTAGGTTCATACCTTGAAGTGAACTTGAAGGATATGGGATATCTCAGTTGTGAGACAAGTGTCATAACTCAAGCTAGAGAAATGTTCACTACTTGGTACCAGAAAAGTTGTACTACTAGGTGGAAGGACCTAGCCGCCGCCTTGGAAGAATCTTACCGTATGGACCTCATCCAATTCTCACGTGAGTACATGGACAAGCATGACATGTGGGATGGCTTAGAGAGTGGAGACATGGAGTGGAAAGTGCAGAAATATTTCTCTCTTTTAGCTGAGCTCTGCCCTAGAGACTGGAAGACCATAGGGATCTACTTAGGGTTGACTTCTCATGAAATAGCTTTCATCTCTCAACCTGTGCCTTCTGACAGGACTGTGAAGAACCCTGTCTATGAAGTGCTGAGAGCTTGGAAGTACAACGAGACGTCTGAGCCTATGGCTCTGATGAAAGTGTTGCAAGACGACATGGGTCGCAGCGACGTCGCAATGTATGTTCAAGGGTTGTATGCAGCTGTACCCAAAGACATAAAAGTGAGCTGTGACACTCCAGTGTTGACCACTCTTGTCTGATCCCTGCAGTAAGATGGTCATCTGTTGAATTCGATCCTAGACTACAGTCACCTTTCACAATGCTAATAGTATCGTGTGGTAAGAGGTGTCTAGTATTCGAAGTGATAAATAACGTTTTATTTTTTTTAATAATTGGTAAATAAGTGAAAAAACAAAAAAAAAAGAAAAACATGACGCAGGACGTTTGCGAAAAGTGTTTCAAATTTTTTAAAAGACCGTACAATCACGAGTGACCCGTAGAAAAATGAAGAACAATACCTAAGTTTTGCTCTCTATGCGGCGATGTCGATTGCTGAAAAGATCACCTGTCGACGCGAATCTCTGGACGAGGTGACTATCCCTCCACGTACATGCGCTGTACCGAACGGTGAGGAAACGTTCACGGCGAATTGGCCTGCAATACGAACGAGTGTCAGGATGCACGGGACTCGCGTGAGTGTAACAAACGTCAAACTACCAACCGGCGAGTTGAGTGACGCTGTAGATACTATGCGTCGCAATCCGCTTCACACAATGATAAAAAGCGAGTTTCTCGGTAGGCTTACTGTTACAACACAGAGAAGACAAGAACATACTGCGCTACTTTCACGTCTCCCAGAACAACGCAACTCTCATTACAACCGCTCCCTACTATAACTAATTCAGAAACTTTGGAAGAGCTCCTCTCAAAGATGGAAAACACCGTCGCTTGCGAAGAAGTACGGAAACTTTGCGACGCTGACACCAAGCGGTGCGCTCTTTTTCCTACTAATTTTGAACATTTGCGTTTACATGGGACCTGGAGGTTTTCCCATAGGCGGTAGGAACAGGCAGGACGGTCGAGTTGGAAAGAGAAGCCTTGTGTTAGATTTTCCCAACAAGGACAACCTCTGCGTCTTCCGCCACATTTCCTTTCACTTATACAACACCAGCAAGCGCGCTTCAAATTTGTTACGTCAGTTCTGTCCCGCTGCCACACGTGAAACTTTTCCTCCCGACGGACATTCCAGAATCTACCCTTACAACATTACCTTCGATTTCGAGGCTTTCTTCAGACCGTGCAGAGAACCGTCGACTGAACACGTGTCCCTGCTGTGGGATCACGTCCCTTTGTCGGCTAGCGTCACATCCGACTTTCCGGGGTAAGAGGGGACGGTGTACCTCAGAGAATCCGACGCAGATTCCGACCCCTTGTTAGACCGAGTTTAAAATCACATAAACGAGAACGCCAAAGTCATCGAGAAAGCTGTGCTAGAACTTTACCGACCAACGTTAGCGAAGTTACATGTGGCGATAGGTGAAGCTCTCCTGCTAGAAGAAGCGACATTCACTCCTTCTCCAGGCGGCTTCGCTGCAGCTCACACTAGACAACCGTTAGTTCAACTGAAGAAGCAGCTTCTGAGATACATCCGTCAAGCTCCAGTCGTGAGCTTCAACACGGAGCGTTACGACTTGAACCTGATCAAAAATACGCCTTCACTCGTTCTTTGCCTCCGGAGACCGAAGAAACCAACAATTCAGCGTCATAAAGAGAAGCAATCAATACTTGACGGTTTACACACAGTTTTCTTGGACATAGTAGTCAACTATTTGGCACTTGGTTACAGCTACGCGAATTATTTGTGAGCTTTCACCAGAAACGAAGAGAAAAGTCGCTTTCCTTACGAATGGATGACGTATACCAAGAAACTGGTAAACAGAACCCTGCCACCGAGATCGGCTTTTGACAGCGAACTGACGGGCGTCAAAATGGCCGAAATCCGACTACGCCACATGTCAGAAAGTTTAGTACGACAAGAAGATGCAAACTATGAGAGATTACTTGATCCACTACAACAACAAAGACGTCAAACTTTTCATTAAGCTTTTGAAAAAATCACGCTAATTTTTTCCAAGATCGCAGCATTGTCATGTTGAAAGACGAGATCTCTCTCGCCAGTTTGACTTTACAGGTCCTCTTCCAAAACCTATAAGCTGTGTTCACAACGCTCCCTCCCTTCGACGCCGTCCTCCACGCTCTGATCAAAGAAAATCTAGTCGGTGGTCCTTCCATCATCTTCCATAGATTTCACGAGAAGGAGTGTATAGGTGTCTTATAAGTCGGCAGAGGGTGAATACTAGTGAAAAGGGAAGGCAGGTGTGCAAGTAGCTTTTCTAACAGACACGTGTGTGAACTAAGCTGCTTAAGTCTAAACCCACCTGCGGTAGAAGCTCTGTACTGAGAGAGTCTTTTCAGCCGTTTAAGAGGCTTATCTAGGACAGGGTACATAAGGAGTGAAACGCCGCTCTCACCAGTCACACTTTCTCCACCCGCCCTTCATCTTCGTAGCATCGTCCACTCTACGCTCGCTCAGCACGTTACGATGATTAGTTCTGCTATTTTCTTTATTTATGAAAGTGTTGACGCTACAGAGCATCGAAACCCTCTCGAAATGAGTCCAAGAAAGAAAAAGCAACTCCCACTTGAAGCAAGAAGAGAAACAGTGCCCTATGATGCATGTGAGGTAAAGAAACATTGGAAGGACGTCACCAAGGAGCAATGGATAGAAGCATGCTTCAACTTCATCGGAACAGTAGTTTCATTTGGACAGAGGGAGAAGATTTTGTTAGAGCTATTTTTCTTAGCTCCGTATACTTGGCCTGACTGTGGTGAAATTCCTTCAAGTTTGTCAGTCTTCGCCATACAAGTTATCAACTCCTTGAAGGAGCTTCGATATATGCAAGGCACTCAGGAGGAGATTGTCAAGAAAATGACGGAATTCGAAACAGACGAAGACACAATATGGTGCGAGGAGACGACATATATGCAGACGATGATGTGGAGTCCATCATTTGTAGCCCGTTGGAACATTATGTTAAAGACTTTGAGGACATGCTAGACAGCACTGAGATGAACCCGAAAGAGAGATCCCTTACTGCACAGAAAGAGGCCAAAGCTGTGTTGGAAAAGCACAAGTTTGGTCAAGGATTCACTCTTCAAAGCAGCTGTGTGAGTGTGATAAAAAGTCTTGTGTTGAAACATTCAGACATGAAGTTTTCGCGTGCTGTCGACACACTTCCTTTGCCTGAACTGATGATGAACATGATCGACCCCATCGTACCAACACGTTTCAACTCTGCCAATTGTCCCATGTATAAAATGGTTTCAAGTTTTGCCCGTGGCCGATGGCTAAACGATCCACTGAAGTCAGAAAACCTCCTTGATTTAATCAACTGACTAAATGTATTTTCTCATACTAGTATTAGTAGCATTAGTAATAGCGGCTACTCAGTCTCGTGCAGCACAAGCAGCAGCATCTGTCAGCAGCATCCGTGACATCGTCAGCAGCAGCAGCAGCTGCACAAGCAGCACAAGCAGCCACATCTGTCAACAGTATCCGTGACATCGTCAGCAGCTGCAGCAGCTGCACGAGCAGCGCAAGCAGCCCAAGCAGTAGCATCTGTCAGCAGAATCCGTGACAACGTCAGCAGCCGCAGCAGCGGCTGCACGCGCAGCACAAGCAGCAGCATCTGTCAACAGCATCCGTGACAGCGTCAGCAACTACAGCAGCTGCAGCTGTCAGCAGCTGCAACAGCTGCACGAGCTGCACAAGCAGCAGCAGCAGCAGCGGTAGTGTAGACCGCTAAATTCGAGATGACGTCATGTCTGTTTCTTAGCATCGACATTCGACATGAGACCTAGTGACATTTGACATGAAGCTTGAAAAACATAGTGACAGGTGACATGAGCAATTCTTAAAATCGCCATGAGATATGAGCATAATTAAGCGACATCGACATGTGCCATGGCTATTTTTTTTTAAGACAAACGCCGTAGTCTCCTCATCCAGACCTCCGCTAGTAGCGCTCTATAAGCGCAAGCTGTGGCTGTGAACCCCCTCCTCCCACCGTACACACGGGTAAATGTCGCCAATACTACTCTCATACAAGGGTCAGGCGCTGCTGGACTATAATAGATGGGTCAAGGACTATTCTACTGAGGGTCAGGCTACGCCGGACATTCAATAACAAGCTGGACTTTGGCAAATTTGCTTGAAAGTCTGGTCAGCAAGAGTCCAGCATACTCTCCCAAGAGTTCAGCATTGCCAGACTATGGCATGAGGATCCCGCATGGTCAGACTTTCAAGCAAGTTTGCCAAAGTCCAGCTTGTTATTGAATGTCAGGCGTAGCCTGACCCTCACTAGAATAGCCCTTGACCCATCTATTATAGTCCAGCAGTGCCTGACCCTTGTCTGAGAGTAGAATTAGCGCTATTGGGTGCCTCTGATATTTGCCTCTGTGTAGTCAAACCTCGCCTGAGAGAGACATACTTCAGAAAGAAACGAAAGCAGATTCCGACATCGGTGTGTGACGATCACTTAGAGCTTTTCGTGAAGATAAAACGGAAAAAAGTGCGAAAATGGTGTCCGCCGCCCGGCGGATGTTGTGAGAGACGTTACCTTCACGATCTGAGAACTTCAGAGCTTATGTAAACGGCGTGGGAAGGTGACGGGATCCTAAGTCTCAACCCTAAGACTTACATTTGCTACGATCGAGTCAGCAGCACCAGTGAAAGAAAATCCCAAAAAAAGAGATGGCGTGCAAACAGTGTACAGAAGTAGCAAAACCCTAAAGAACCAGTCGTCATCTTAGATGTTTTCGCAAACGAAAAACTCTCCTTGCGGTAAATAGAAATTTCAAAGTGGTACGAACCAAAAATGGACACTTACACCATAGAGAAAGATGACGTGCGCTACTTGTATTATAAGCGTCGCGTGCATTCTAACGGTGTGACAACAAGTCCTTTAAAAATATGAAAAAAAAGTGTGTTATTGATTGATTGAGCGCATCTATTCAAAAATAGCGTGTTTATTAGAATTGAAAAAAAGAAAATAAAAAAAAAAAAAAAATTATTGTTGTGTTTTATTTTCATACGTCTTCTTTTATTAGTAAGTAAAAAAAATTATAGCAATTAACTAGCGTGTCCTCTTAAAGTGACACTTCCTCCAGTCGCTGCTGATCGCCTAATTAAAGCATGTGTCGTCGTCACTTCTAGTCACGTGACTCATCAGGTCACTTCCGGTCACGTGATCCTAAAGTCGATCACTTCCTAAACAAAAAAAAATTAAGAGACATATTTCTTCATGACCCAACCAATCAGGGGTCTCCATTTGACCGGAAGTAGTCCCCTCATTTGCATAATGGGTCACTTCCGGTGTACCAGCCAATCAGAAGCCTCTTACTAAGTCAAGGTCACGTGACGTCACTTCCGGTATGCCCTTATATGGACATGTGAAGGTCGCATGACGTCACTTCCGGTATGCCCTTATATGGACGTGTGACGTCACTTCCGGTCAAATGGAAGCCTCTGATTGGCTGCGTCATGACCTTGACCTCTAACTAGGTCAAGGTCACGTGACGTCACTTCCGGTATGCCCTTATATGGGCATGTGACGTCACTTCCGGTCAAATGGAGGCTTCTGATTGGCTGCAGGTCGATTGAGTAATAAACAGTAGTTAACTATAGTCCCGTTCCGATACATACTATACTACTTCTAAATATTTTCATAAAAATTGCAAAACCATAGCAATGAAGGTGGGTGTTGTGTAATCATCAAAAGGAATCTTCAACCGTCACATTGAGAGCATAGCACCAAACTGATCCCATTCATATCCTGGGCACACTGGGTACTCAATTTCAGAGAGGTTGTTTCTTGTCTGGGAAAACCTCCATTGGACGCAACCTTTTTCACGCTCAATGTTATCAGGGTTGATGTGGCGACGCTCCTCTGCATTCCAGCCAGAACCTGCATCCTCATCCTGATCACCCTGCTCTATATTGACCAAGAAGACAGTGTTTCCCTTGACCAGTATTGTAGATGACCCTTCTATCCATTTGATGTCATAAGGCACCCGTAGGGAGAAGTTAGGATTCCAATGTGACCATTGGTCGGTCGCTGGTTGGTAGTACATGATGTCACAATCATACTCGTCAGCATGGTAAATGATGACTAGAGATTTCTCCTTGTGCAGGGTCATCACATGCAGTTTGTGATCCATCCTGTCAAAAGACATTGGAGCTTTTTTCTCCCAGGTACCAGTCCTGGTGTCCAAACAATCCAGATCTGTTGTAGCACGTTCAGAGCATCCATCCATTTGTCCCCTCCAGCCTCCAGAGACATAGATTGAATCTTCCACGACACAAGCGCCATGTCGTGAGACAGCACGCGGCATTCTGTTCACTCGCTGCCATGTGTTGGTGTGGAAACTGTACTCTTCAACACGACTAGTGACTGCTGTGAAGTCAGCACTGGGAATAAGTCCATGCTGTCCACCAAGGGCATACAGCTTTTTATCATGGTAAACCAAGGCAAACCCAGTTCTTGGGGCTTTATTTACCATTGGACTCCACTTCAGAGTCCTTGGATTGTAGATGTGCCAAAACTGCTCAGTTCCATGCATAGCACAGACTATCATGAAATTATTTGTGTCAATGACATAGTCGACTCTCAAGATTGTTGGCGCTTTCAGCCCTCTGAACTTTGACCAATGTTCTCCTTTTTCTAGAGCATGGAAAGATCCAGTCTTGGTGTTGGTGATAGTAAAAGCCATGGGCACTGCAGGACCCCTGGTCTTGGCCTGTAATGAGGTATCCAACACCTTGTGGTGGATTGGTTTATGTTGGTAAATCATTGCCTTATACACCAGGGCACACCATGGATCGTCAGAACTGGTGAATACATCCATCTCCATGATGGCTGCTAACTGTCCTCGATTGATCATCACTCTGAAGTATTTCGTTCAGCATCACTCTGAAGTATTCACTGACTGACGCCATGACGGCTTTGTGGACAGAGATTTCATGGTCCCCGACCTGTATGGTGTAATCAAATAATGCTTCCTGCTGCCAGAGGGTATGGATGCCCGCCGTTAAACCAACGTCAATCGTCATGGTGATGTGACTGCCCAGAGCTATACGGTCACTTGTAGTATGTGCTTCTAACTGAAAGTAAATAAAAAGACATATTAGGAATTATTTTATACAATTCTGTAATGACCAAAGTTATTTCACATTGTTGTATTAGTTGCTTTCTAAACTTCTGTCCTATTAAAATATGCGATGAGCTAAACCAGGCTATCATTGATGCATGAGAATAGTTTTTACGGAGCTCAAAATGGAACTATGGAATTATCTTCAGTGCACAATCTGACCTTGCTACTTATCTAAATGTGTATAAGAGCTGCCACAGATTAAACGGATAGGTATGTCAAACAAATAACAATAAAAGGAATGTCATTTTAAGAGTTCTTTTATTAACACTATGAAACAAAGCAAAGGTCAGCAACATGTGGTTTATTCCTTGAGGACTTTCCCTTAAACTTGCAACTAGATGACTGATCAGCAATACAGTATGGCTAAAGTAACTAACTGGTCTAATGCTTTGGTTATGTCGTAATCATCTCTTTAGTCATTCCCTGCTAGTAATAATGAGCAAATATTACTGTGTTTTAAATGACTAATAGAGTAAACAGAGCATCATTTCTCTTACCATATTTAAGTTAAACAGCTAAAGTGTTCCATACACATATCATGATTTATCAGGTTTAAGTTACAGAAGAAACACATCCAAAAACTGTTACAGTAATGGCAATAGATTATATCTAGTCTTAAAGAAGGTTGTCTGAAATCAATTTCCATAGAACTTGTCACATCAAGTAATATCTATAGATTCTAAACTGATTTTGAATAAGTTGTACTTTGAAACTCATTTATTGAAATAAATACACATCAACAAATTCAACATGGTAGACAGAGACCCTTCAATTGTCAAGAAAAAGGCTAAAATCAAAAGTAACAATAACTAAATATTGGGTGTCAGTGTTTGAAAAGGGTAACCGGTACATCCTATTTAGAGCAAAAGTGTCTTTGCTAGAGAATACAAAATTTTCAATTAGTACATGCTGATTCAAGGTGAATTTGGTACATTTCACCAGTTCACAAAACAAGATTTAGGATGTAAGATACAATGTGTGAATATGACATCAGTGATATGTTCTACAGTACAGCCATGGCAGGTCCCTCTACCTGGCCCTCTGTTCTAAGACTAACTCTAGTATAATACCTATCCAAAACATTAACACAATGAGTATTATAAGTCTTAACTTTCAGGGTATACCACCTTCAAAGTGTTGCAAGGATGGGATTTGGCCCCTCATATTCAACAAACATCTCATCACATTTAGAGTATAACACCAAACATTGTTCCACCCAACACTGGGCACTCTGGGTAGTCCACTTCAGACAGACTCCTTCTAGCCTGGGAGAACTTACAAAGGACGCAAGCTTTCTCTCGCTCCACTGGGTCTGGACAGATGTAACAACCGGCTTCCTGATCCCAGCCGGAGTCTGCATCAGCATTATCATCACCCTGCCGAATGTTGATGAAGAATACAGCATTTCCCTTCACCAGCATCATAGACTCCCCGTCTTCCCACTGAACATCATAGGGCACATGTGGGGAGAAGTCAGGGCTGTATTCCGACCACTGGTCGGTTGTTGGTTGGTAGTAAGATATGTCGTGATCGTAACTATTGTGATTGACAGTGAGGATCACTTTCTCCTTGTTGAGGGTCATCACATGCATGTTGTGGGTAGTTTGGGTACGTGGCATAGGAGCTTTCATTTCCCAGGTACCACTCCTGAGGTCCAGGCATCTCAGCTCGGTCGCCTTTATCTCCAGCGGAAACTGATTTACGTTCATTATTGTCATAATCTGTCCTCCCAGGACGTAGATTGAGTCCTCATAGGTACATGCGCTATGTCTGGTTAAAGCTGTCGGCATCTGGTTCACCTTGTCCCAGGTGCCTGACTGGAAGTTGTACTGCTCCACACTTCTGGAGGCCTGGGTACCCTGCTGTAACCCTACTAGTCCTCCAAGGGCATACAGCTTCCCGCTGTGGTAAGCCAGAGCAAACCCAGTCTTGGGAGTGGACATGCTAGCCATCTGAGACCATTTCACTGCCCTCGGATCGAAGATATGCCATTTACCATCTTGAGAACAGACAATAAAGAAATTGTTCACTTCGATGGAGCAGACAACTTGTGGGATAGTTGGTGCCTGGAGCGTTTCCAGCTCTGACCAGTCTCCACTGCTTTCTAAGATGTGGACTGAGTTGGCATTAGTTGGGCCTGTACTAAACACCATGGGTACTGCAGGACCTCTGGTCTTGGCCTGTAGTGAGGTGTCCAACACCTTGTGGTAGATTGGTTTCTGTTGATAAGCCACTGCTGTATGCACCAGGGCACACCACGGGTCGTCAGAACTGGTGAAAATCTCCATTTCCATGATGGCAGCTAGAGCTCCATGATCGATCAGAGAAAACCGCACCTGGGACATCAGGTCATTCACATGGATGTTGCGGTTTTCACTATCAACGTTCACCCAATACTTCAGGAACAGGAAAAGGTCCCACTCACTCTTCTGCCAACACTTGATGATGATCTGCACGGCCTCGTACGGAGTATCTTCATGTTTGCAGAACTCTACTGCTGATTTGCAGATTGGTTTCAAGTACCGCTTTACTTTGTTCACTTCATCATGGAAGGAATATTTCACAAACAGTGACAGCACGTCCAGACAGTTAGTATCGTTAAGACTGTCTTCTAAGCTGTCAATACAGGCTTGTATGACAAACGGCATCTGGAAATATACAGCAGAGCCAAATATCTCCATAGCACTGTTGTAGATGATATTCTCATCACCGGTGTAAATCAGTTTAATGAGCTTGGAAACGGCTTTCACACTTTGTCCCTTCAACTCCACTCTGTTAGTTTTAGTCTCCAGCAGGGATCCGTTCAGCATCACCCTGAAGTATTCACTGACTGACGCCATGATGGCTTTGTGGACAGAGATCTCGTAGTCGCCGACTTGTATGATGTAGTCGAATAGCGACTCATCACGCCAGAGGGCACAGATGCCGGACTGCAGACCGGTGTCGATCGTCATGGTGATGTTTAACGGTAGCAAAATACAGCCACTTGTTCCAGGTCTTCAGCAAACTGAAAGTAGATAGAAAATTCAATTGAATTAATTGCATACAAATTATGAGAACATGTTCCTCAGTTACAAGCATTGTTAGATGGAAAGACTAGTTTTTTCCATAAATTAAGTCCAAGCTATTTCACAATAAATTATTGTTTCCTAGAGTAACAGAGCACATTTTTTAATTCTAGACATCAACATTGAAATATTATAGTCTGGGAGGCCTAAAATCAGGGTGCCATTCATCATGGGCCAATTATCCGCAGGGCTAATAGACATGGGGCCTTTAGTCCTGAGGCCCTTTACCTGCAGGGCCCCTGATCCATGTACCATCATTCACCAATAGGTAATGGTGCATGCTTGGTCTAGTCAATTGTGTACATCAGATGAAACATTGGGAAGTGACAGTACTTTTTCTTCGTTTTACAGTGTATGTATCCATGTATAATAATGGCTGGAGTATACAAATGTTAAGATGTGCCCCCCAGGTCAATTGGTTAATGTAGCTCATATGTTAGGAGACAACTGGAATATTGTAGAAAAAAGCATGCTTTCAGTTTTTGCTCGTTCAAGGTGTCCTTAGCCGTAACACACAGGGCCCTGCACACACGACTAAGTCAACAAGTTAAGGCACAATGCAATAGCTAGGGAATTCAATTCAAAGTATGCTCCAGGTCTCTAGTGCAAAGATTGAGCAAAGTAGATCCTTACTACACTACTTATCTAAAGTGTCAATATATCAGTACATGTATGTTGGTTCAACCTTTAAGGAAGATTTCATGTATTTCATTCAGTGGGTGAAGGAGCTGATAGCAAAACATCTAACACAGGTATTGCATAAATGTTCTGCCATAAGCTCTCTCATAGATCTACCTTTTTATCTCAGTATCTCAAAGAGCTGGTACAAAGTAACAAGAATCATCTAAGTGTATTGAAGGGACAACAGAGAATCGTTAACTTTACATGTACCTACATACAAGACGGTTTTGAACCTATAAAGTGCATTATCTATTCTGATGGTTTATAAAATCACTAGCTAGGACCACATTAATATCGATACGGCTCCCGTGATGCAGTTCACCCGATTTTGTTGGGTCCTGGTCGGTAGTTATGTTGCCGCCATGCACCATGTTTTTCTCCCGCTAAAAGTTGGTCGGATCACCCCTGACCCGGACAAGCAGGCACATGTGCAGCAGCGAAGCTGCTGGTATTATGAAAAAACATGATTGTATTTCATCCATAATATATTTAAAGTGACTTGCATGGTTTTAGTTCTGATTTTTTTCATGCAGGCACATTTATCATGTTGCTGATTTATAAAACAGCCCAAAAGAAATCTGTGTCAAAGTATATCTATAAGGCAACTGTGTTTTGACACACACAGTACTTTTATAGTCACACAATGTATTTCAACTCCATAAGACCAGGGTTGAGGTATAATGTATGAGGAAGGCCAGATTTTGTTTAAGTCTTGAAGTAACAAAGGAAAGCTGACCATTACTCCAGCCCAAGGTTTACTTTACAGGTACACAGAAAACATCAACTGTGAATATCAAAGATTACAAAACCTTGAAAAGCTCATAACAGACACACATATGTTATAACGGTGACACAAAAAAAAGGATGATTAGGCCACTCAACTGGGGGCTAAAATATATAGGGAAATTAAGACTTTTCATGCATGATTTTCATATGTTAGTAGTTATATGATCCATGATCCATAAGAGTTGTTATAATGCAAGTTATTACTAGATGTTTGCATTACTGACAGCATAAGCTTTAATTTGATACCAAATATGCCAATATACGTCCACTTTCAGATTCTTCATTAATAATCTTTAAAAAAGACGAAAAATTCCTAAATCACGATTTTCATGATTCTTTTTTTTTGGAGTGGCTTTACATTTTATCCATGTAATCTTCCAACATCCACCGACATGAGCTATTTCCAGGCATTTAGTCATGAAAAAGAAATCAGTACTTGAGGTTAAAGTAATAACAGAAATCCGACCAAAATATATATACGTTGGCTGCGAGTTCACGCCTGTAGTCTGGGATGTATTGGGTCTACAGACATAGTTCAGAATGGAATCAGGTCATTTCAAACCTCAAACCTACAACACATCAAATTGACAGTACAGCACCAAATTTCCTGTAACCATGTGATGGGCAAATTAAACAGTTAACTTCGGAGATGTTCTCTCGAGCTTGAGAAAATCTCCATTGGAGACAGGGCCTCTCTCGTGGGATGTCGTCAGGGTGGATATCGTCTGCCCAGCGATTTTCATCTTCATTGTAATTCTCGATGTCAATGAAGAGAACTGTGTTTCCCTGGACCAGTGTTAACTTAGAGACCCATTTGACATCGCACGGCAACTTTGGTGAGAAGCGAGGTTCATATTGTGTCCATTGATTGGTCGCTGGTTGGTAGTAGCTTATTTCACAGTTATACCTGGTATCAGGATCTGTCTGGTTGTCAATAATGACGATCACTTCCTGTCTGTATAGGGTCATCAAATTCATTTGGTGGTTCCTCAGTGCTTTTAGCATTGGGGCCTTCTTTTCCCATGTGCCAGTCAACATGTCCAAACAATCAACGTCTGTTACCGGAGAAGCTTGATACGATCTTGCCCTACATCCTCCTGAGACATAGACCCAGTCTTCATACACACACACTGCGTGATCTATGAGAGGACTTCGTATCATGTTCACCTCCTTCCATGTGTTGGTGTGGAAGCTGTACTCTTCAACATTCCTGACTGTTTCAAGATTAAGTCTCCCGCCAAGAGTATACAGGTTTTGGCCATGATAAAACAAGGCAAAGCCTGTTACAGGAGCTTTGTTTACTAGCTGAGACCAACTCATGGTTCTTGGATCAAACACATTCCACAGCTGCTGTTGTTCATTTTTAGTGCACATTATCAAGAAATTATTGACTTCAATGCAGGCCTGGACAGATGGTTGATGTCCCACCAATTTAGTGTTCATTTTTGGTTGATTCAGTGTTTCATGTTGAACCCAACGATACTTTTCGAATACATGGAAAACTTGAGCCTCAGTACTAAACTCAGTACTAAACACCACAGGCATTGCAGGACCCCTCATCTTAGCCTGCACTGAGGTGTCTAATATCTTGTGATGAATTGGCTTGTTTTGGTATGCCACAGAATCATGGACTATGTTGCGCCATGCCTCTTCAGAACTGGTGAATATATCCATCACCATAATTGCTGCTAACTGTCCTTGATTGATCAAAGAAAAACGGACCTTGGCCATCAAGCCATTAATGTACCATTTACGATTCTCATAGTCCACTGTCACCCAATGCTTCAAAAACAGAAACAAGTCCCACTCACTCTTGCCCCAAGACTCAGTGACAAGCTGCACTACTTTATAAGGAATCTCCGCATAGTTGCAGGACTTGGCTACTGATTTACACTTGGATTTCAGAAACGTCTTGACCTTTTCAACTCCTTCGGCACAGGAGTATTTCAAAAACAGCTCCAACACTTGCAGGCAGTTTTTGGCAGTGAGATGACCTACTAGGCTGTCAACACAGGCTTCTATGACAAAGGTCATCTGGAAATATACGGCTGAGTCCAATATCTCCATGGCATTGTCGTGAACGATGTTCTCATCACCCGTGTAGATCAACTCAATGAGCTTTGACACAGCCTCCGCACTTTGTCCTTTTAACTCCACTCTGTTTGTGGTTGACTCTAGCAAAGATCCGTTCAGCATGGCTCTGAAGTAGTCTGATACTGACGCCATGACAGCTTTGTGCACAAGGATTTCATGGTCTCCAACCTGTATGGTGTAATCAAATAACGCCTCCTGCTGCCACAGCGTACGGATACCCGCTGTTAATCCAACATCTATCGTCATGGTGATGCCTTACTGCAGCCAGAGACGACACGTTGTTCAGTCACTTGTACCAAGCCCTTCTTAGACCAGCAAACTGAAAGTGAATAGAAAATAATGTTATAAATACAGTCAAACCATACTTAATAATTACATTTGTATCAGGTAGTGTCATATACAAAAATATACCATTGCATTTATTCATTCATGTATATAACAATTTAGTTACCAGGCAATAGTTTTGATGCTTGTGGTATAAGACAATCAAATACAGGGTAAAATTATATAAAGGTGGAAGAAATCGTGAGAATTTTGTGCTTTGGTTGCCTATTATTCTCGTCCAGGAATTAAAATATATCCTCAATCCACCTGTGTACTGTTTGCTATTTCTTCATTATGCCATAAAGCGCATCTCTAAGGCCAGCCAACCGAGGTTCTCTTTTGTGTGCTTTCATGCTTTTGAAGTTTTCTCACAGAGCACTGTAAAACCCTGCCTTTAAAACAGATTTTATTGGTGTTTTCTTTTCTTTACAAGACAGATTTTTACCTAGAATTACGGGGTCGTCTCAAAAGCGGGGTTTTTATATATAGGATAATAGTAAAATCAATTTTCAAATGTTTTTGTACAAGACAGATTTTTTTTGCCAAAGTTAAGGAGTCGTCTTAAAGGAGGGGTTTTACGGTAGGTCTGCTCCAGTGATTAGTTTTATGGTTCAAACGTATGGTTCACTATTGACTCAGCTGCCGAGAATTCAATGTTGGTGGAAGAAATAATAATGAAACTTGACTTCTTTTAAACTTCATTTTATTGACAATATGTCTTTCATGGTTTCCTCTGAACCTAAGGACTTCACGCAAAATACTAAATGAACAAACTAACCTAGAAAAACCTGTCTTAAATGTAGTGTATCCTTATCTATTCCTTAACACAAATAATAAAAGAGTTCAAGATGCACAAGTTAATAACGGCTCAAGAAATAGTTGATGTGAACAAATCACAATGATTTAAATGCAACATCCATCTTCACAGACAGAAATCTATAAATTTACAGCTTTGTGACTATTCACAGCACCTTGTGATGCCTAAGCTCATATCCGTTCAAGGAAAATTCAAACCCAGTTATAGGGTATCAGTCTCAATGAGAGAAAAGGAAAATGGAAATAATGAGAGAAAACATCAGATTTGGTGCAAGTCTTGCAAGCCTTTAACTCCACTCTGTTTGTGGTTGACTCCAGCAAAGACCCATTCGGCATAGCTCGGAAGTAGTCAGAGACGGACGCCATGACAGCTTTGTGGACAGGGATGTAATGGTCCCCGACATGTATGGTGTAGTCAAACATCAACTGTTCCTGCCACGTGGTAAACATCCATTATGCATATTATCTTCAAAGTACAAGGCTTAGGATAGATACAGAATCACATGCTAGAACTTAACTTGACAGCCAGTTCCGAGTCTTTTATGTTCAGGACCATTTTTCATTTAGGTAGATCATGCGATGTGGCAGGCTAGGTCTACATGACAGCCTATGCTAAATTGGAATAACTCTCACCAATTGACAAAAGTCGGTCCAAAAGAACAGTCAAGATATTACTGAAGGTAACAATGGAAAGCAACTGTACATGTTGAATGTAGCTTCACCATTTGAAGAGGGGAATATTGCCTTTCGGACATGGTAGGCAATGGGATCTGGCATTTCAAGCCACACAATTTCAACAATTCTATCATATTGAGAGCATAACACCAAATCGCCTGAAAGTGTCTGTTGGGCACCTCTGCAAGCTAACTTCGGAGATGTTCTCGTGATCAGGGGAAAACCTCCATTGGAGACATGCTTCATCATGTTTATGGCGATTGTGTACGTAGCCCGGCCGGCTATCATCCTCTTCATTTCCTTGCTCGATATTGATGAAGAGAACTGTGTTGCCTTGGACAAACCTTAACCTCGAGAGCCATTTCACATCATAGGGCACTTTTGGGCAGAAGCTAGGTTTGTATATTGTCCATTGGTCAGCTGCTGGTTGGTAGTAGCTTATATCACAAGCATACCAGGCAACTCCTATTTTTTGCTGGGTGTTGATAGTGACAATCACCTTTTCTCGGTTCAGGGTCATCACATACATCCTGTGGTCCATCAGTCCTTCTGGCATTGGGGCCTTCTTTTCCCAAGTACCAGTCTTCATGTTCAAACAATCAACGCCTCTTTCATGAAGTATTCGAGGTCCATCAAAGTTTCCCCTCCACCCCCCTGAGACGTAGACCAAGTCTTCATACACACACACGGCATGACGTACAATACCACTTGGCATCCTGTTCACCTCCTGCCATGTGTTGGTGTGGAAACTGTACTCTTCTACCCTCCTGCTGAACGAGTCAATGTTCATCTGACAATTCAATCCCGCATGCCCACCAAGAGTATACAGATTTCCGCCATGAAAAAACAAGGCAAAGTCTGAGACAGGAGGTTTGTTTGCGAGTTGAGACCAACTCATGGTGCGTGGATCAAACACGTTCCAGTTCTGCTCACCGTCAGGTATTTCATCCCCTTCATCATAATCTGCATAATCATCTTCACCATCAATGAAGTCTTCAGAGCATACGATAAGGAAGTTATTGACCTCGATGAAGGTACGAGTGGCCGGGTACCGCTTCATACAGTGAGCATTCTGTGTTTCGTGCTTCACCCAGCAATCTCCATTTTCAAAGGCATGGAAAGAGTCCATGGCATCATCGTCGTCAGTACTGAACACTACAGGTAATGCGGGACCTCGAGGCTTAGCCTGCAGTGAGTGGTCAGCGATCTTGAGATGAATTGGTTTCTGTTGGTACGTCACTGCCTTAGGCAACAGTGCACACCACGGGTCATCAGAACTGGTGAATATCTCCATCTTCATAATCGCCTCTAACTGTCCTTGATCCATTAGAGAAAACCGCACCTGGTACATCAAGTCATTCACATGACTTTCACGATGCTCTCTGTCCACAGTCACCCAATGCATCAGGAACAGGAAGAGGTCCCACTCACTCCTCCCCCAACACTCGATGAAGGCCTGCACCGCGTCATAAGTAGTATCTGCATGGTTGCAGGACTTGGCTACGGATTTATAATTGGATTTCAAGAACGTCTTGACCCTTTTTACTCCTTCGCCGCAGGAGTATTTCACAAACAATGCTAACACTTCCAGGCAGTTTTTAGCAGTCAGACAACCTACTAGGCTGTCAACACAGGCTTGAATGACAAATGTCATCTGGAGATATACAGCTGAGTCCAAGATCTCCATGGCATTGTCGTGAACGATGTTCTCATCCCCGGTATAGATCAGCTCAATGAGCTTGGACACAGACTCCACACTTTGTCCTTTTAACTCCACTCTGTCTGTGGTTGACTCCAGCAAAGATCCATTCAGCATAGCTCGGAAGAAGTCAGAGACAGAGGCCATGACAGCTTTGTGGACGGGTATTTCATGGTCTCCAACCTGTATGGTGTAATCAAATAACGCCTCCTGCTGCCACAGCGTACGGATACCCGCTGTTAATCCAACATCTATCGTCATGGTGATGCCTTACTGCAGCCAGAGACGACACGCTGTTCAGTCACTTGTACCAAACCCTTCTCAGACTAGCAAACTGAAAGGGAATAGAAAATAATGTTATGAATACAGTAAAAATCATACTCAATGATTACATTTGTATCAGCTAGTTTGATTGATTGATTGATTTGTTTAACGTCCAGACGTACATCAAGTACCTCACGGGACATCTCAAGTTGGCAAGGAGTCATCCACAAATAGTGGTAGTCTGCCTTGCAGTAGTAGGACAGATATTCATATGCTGCTTGCCCAATACAGCAGTGACCGCATCTATGGTTGATACCGGGGCATGTCCCCTACTCTTTTCGAAGGATAGCAAGTGTTCTTTTATTTGCCTGGCCCTACATACCTGGGCTAGTACCATATTAGGCAGGGCCGGACAAACCACGGCCTTTGATATCTCAGACGTGGTTCACTGAGGAGGAATCCCATGCCAGACCACCAGCAAGAAGGCCCGGGCCCGCGCATATAGGCAGCGGTTGCCAAACAGCATACGTGAATGATCACAGCAGTAAGGCACGAGACCCCTCAAGTTTTGTCGCCTTTTACGAATCCGGTATGCCCATTGGTATTATGGAAGGCTCCCGATGAAGTTATTCTACTCCTTCATGCCCCCATCATGAAGGTCCCCACTAACACAGGGGGAACGGTATCAGGTAGTGTCATATACAAAAATATACCATTGCATTTATTCATTCATGTATATAACAATTTAGTTACCAGGCAATAGTTTTGATGCTTGTGGTATAAGACAATCAAATACAGGGTAAAATTATATAAAGGTGGAAGAAATCATGAGAATTTTGTGATTTGGTTGCCTATTATTCTCGTCCAGGAATTAAAATATATCCTCAATCCACCTGTGTACTGTTTGCTATTTCTTCATTATGCCATAAAGCGCATCTCTAAGGCCAGCCAACAGAGGTTCTCTTTTGTGTGCTTTCATGCTTTTGAAGTTTTCTCACAGAGCACCGTAAAACCCTGCCTTTAAAACAGATTTTATTTGCTGTCTTTTTTTCTTTACAAGACAGATTTTTTCCTAGAATTACGGGGTCGTCTCAAAGGCGGGGTTTTTATATATAGGATAATAGTGAAATCAATTTTCAAATGTTTTTGTACAAGACAGATTTTTTCCCAAAGTTAAGGGGTCGTCTTTAAGGTGGGGTCGTCTTAAAGGAGGGGTGTTACGGTAGGGCTGCTCCAGAGATTAGTTTTATGGTTCTAACGTATTCTCACTATTGACTCAGCTGCCAAGAATTCAATGTTGGTGGAAGAAATAATAATGAAACTTGACTACTTTTAAACTTCATTTTATTAACAATATGTCTTTCATGGTTTCCTCTGAACCTAGAGACTGGCCTAGAAAATGTCTTAAATGTAGTGTTGTACACCTAATCATATCCTCATCTATTCCTTAACACAACTAATGAAAGAGTACATCTGCATTTGCATAATTCACGGAATAAGCCCCTGTGAAGAGTGTTCTAATTCTTACATAACAACACAGTACATGCCTTTATCACCTTTAAATCATACATTTATCAATGGACCATCAACCGCAAAATTCATCTTTAAACTTTACTTAACCCATGGTCACATGCATGTTCCCTATAATGTCTTTCAGGTTATAGCAAAGGCATGCTTTAGCACGTTTACAATTCACAACTACATGTGCCTATGGAATCAATATGTTTTCTTTTTTATACATCAGCTCTCGATTCTAGCACATTCATATGGATATTGGATGTAACATAATTGCAGGTCATTGACCTTTTTACTTTCTGTATAAATGAAAGAAATCTCGAGTCAATTCAATTCAGTAAATAGTAAAGAGCTCCTTTCACTGATAACTTCAAAACTAACATATTTAAGACAGTGTAAAGTTTATCATTGTATATCAGTGTCTTCAAGCAAATTATATATCCTTAAATCTTGATGACCTTGCACGTGCAATAAATGTTCTGTGAGGTAAAGCCAGATTTGGTATAAATCTTGAAGTAATAGAAGACGGCTGACACTGACCTATTATGGGTTTACACATGATACTTCAACAAATACTTGCAATCAAAATTACAGTAGTTTATAGTGTACATCTTTACGATTACAGTAGTTTATATTATACATGTTTACTGATGTGATACAAGTGACATGGAAAACAGTAGCACAGCAGAATACAAACATTTTAGTAAACAAAAGTCTGCTGGGCATCCCCCACTGCAGGCCTATCACTATTCAGTGACATGATTTAAGAATGTTTCCTAGAAACTCCCCTAGCTATATTCTATCGCAAAGTCAGTGACATCATTTTGGAAAGTTCCCGAGAGACATTTAACATGTGGTTCTTCTGTAATTCAAGGACAGCTTCACACAGGCCTGCATGAAAACAGGCTGTTGGTCCAGAGCTGCTGAAAGCATTGCTGAACTGGACCAAAAGAAAACTAATTTGATATTTATTTGTGTATGAATACACAAATTGTACGACATACAATAACCTCAGATTGGCGGCCACACGTGTTTGGATGTTTATTTTTGTAGTGACACACAACAAAAAGCCTCATGCTACAGTATTTACACGGAGCTGACCATATCTATAGTGTAGTATACCTATCCTGAAAACATAAAGAGCAAAAGCGTCTCACAGAGGTGTCGCATAAGACTCTGGGAGCATTAGCTCCCTGAGTCAATGACCTAGTCATTTCAAACTGCACACCTCAAATATATCATATTGAGAGAAGAGCACCAAAACTCCTGAAGCAACCTCCTGATGGGCACCTCGGCAAGTTCAATTCCGAGATCTTCTCTTGATCTTGGGAAAACCTCCATTGGAGATAGACTTCGGGCCCTTTATTGTGTGGGTCATTATGGATATAGCCCGGCCGGCTATCAGCCTCTTGATTCCCCTGCTCAATATTGATGAAGAGAACTGTGTTTCCCTGGACAAACCTTAACCTTGAAAGCCATTTGACATCGTAGGGCACCTTTGGGGAGAAGGTAGGTTTGTATTGTGTCCATTGGTCAGCTTCTGGTTGGTAGTAGCTTATCTCACAATCATACCAGGTATAGCCCTTTTTGTTGCGGTTGTTGATAATAACAATCACCTTTTCTCTGTTCAGGGTCATCACATGCATGCTGTGGTTCATTAGTCCTTCTGGCATTGGGGCCTTCTTTTCCCAAATACCAGTCTTCATGTTCAAACAATCAACATCTCTTTCATGAACTATTCGAGGTCCATCAAAGTTTCCCCTCCACCCTCCTGAAACATAGACCAAGTCGTCATACACACATGCTGCATGATCTATCATAGGACTTGGCATTCTGTTCACCTCCTGCCATGTGTTAGTGTAGAAACTGTACTCTTCTACCCTACTGCTGACTGAGTCAACGTCTGCTGGACAGTTCAACCCTGCATGTCCACCAAGGGTATACAGATTTCCGCCATGATGAAACAAGGCAAAGCCTGTTACAGGGGGTTTCCAACTCATGGTGCGTGGATCAAACACGTTCCAGTTCTGCTCTCCGTCAAGTATTTCATCATCTTCATCATAATATGTATAATCATCTTCGCCATCAATGAAATCTTCAGAGCATACAATCAGGAAATTGTTGACCTCAATGAAGACATCTGAGGCTGGGTACCGCTTCATACAGTGTGCATTCCGTGTCTTGTGCTTTACCCAGTTATCTCCATTTTCAAAGGCATGGAAAGAGTCCATGGCCTCATTGTCGTCAGTCATAAACACGACAGGTACTGCAGGACCTCTAGTCTTAGCCTGCAGTGAATGGTCAGCGATCTTGAGATGAATTGGCTTCTGTTGGTATGTCACTGCCTTAGGCACCAGCGCACGCCACAGGTCATCAGAACTTGTGAATATCTCCATCTTCATAATCGCCTCTAACTGTCCTTGATCCATCAGAGAAAACCGCACCTGGTACATCAAGTCATTCACATGACTTTCACGATGCTCTCTGTTCACAGTCAGCCAATGCTGGAGGAACAGGAAGAGGTCCCACTCACTCCTCCCCCAACACTCGATGACGGCCTGCACGGCCTCATAAGGAGTCTCTGCATGGTTGCACGACCGGGCTACTGATTTATAATTGGATTTCAAGAACGTCTTGACCCTTTTTACTCCTTCGGCACAGGAGTATTTCACAAACAATGCCAACACTTCCAGGCAGTTTTTAGCAGTCAGACGATCAACTAGGCTGTCAATACAGGCTTGAATGACAAATGTCATCTGGAGATATACTGCTGAACCCAATATCTCCATGGCATTGTTGTTGACGATATTCTCATCACCGGTGTAGATCAGTTTAATAAGCTTGGAAACGGCTTTCACACTTTGTCCCTTCAACTCCACTCTGTTAGTTTTAGTCTCCAGCAGGGATCCGTTCAGCATCACCCTGAAGTATTCACTGACTGACGCCATGATGGCTTTGTGGACAGAGATCTCATAGTCGCCGACTTGTATGATGTAGTCGAATAGCGACTCATCACGCCAGAGGGCACAGATGCCGGACTGCAGACCGGTGTCGATCGTCATGGTGATGTTTAACTGTAGCCAAATACAGCCACTTGTTCCAGGTCTTCAGCAAACTGAAAGTAGATAGAAAATTGAATTGAATTAATTGCATACAAATTATGAGAATGTGTTCTTCAGTTACAAAGCATTGATGAATGGAAAGGCTAGTTCTTACACAGATAGGGCTGTTGCACTTAAAATTGTCTGTACATGTCTACCAGAGAACACAACACATTTTTCAGTTTAGACATCGACATAGAAATTCCCATCATTATTTAATGCATGAACATCATTGGAAAGCCTTTTTTTTAATTGCGCTCACCTGGGAAAATAGATGACCTTAATAATAAATTTAATCGCTTGACCATGACAAGGATTCACAGCGGCATAGCCTGGGGGGGGGAACCAAAAGAACAATGTCACCTGATTATGTAAAGGGCATTAATTTTTAACCATTTAAGGTTGGCATAATGCCTTAATGCATCATGATGCATAAATGTAACCCTGGCAACTAACTAGCCAGTGTTGCATTCAAGCATCATGCTGACCCTATGGGGTTAGGACACACCCTAAGGTTTGCACCAGCAAGTTATAAGTGTCATCTTTTAGCGACATTCTGATTGATTGATATGCTTAATGTCCAAGTGTGCAATGACTCTTTTTGAAGGATAGCAAGTGTTTTTTTAATTGCCTGGTCCTACATACCTGGGCTAGTACCTTAGTAGGCAGGGCCAGGCAAACCATGGCCTTTGATATTTCAGACATGCTTCACTGAGGAGGGATCCCATGCCAGACTACCAGCATAAAGTAACCTCTGAAATTTTATCGCATTTTACAATTCTGGAATGCCCATTGGTATTATGGAATTGATTGATTGATTTGTTTAACGTCCAGACGTACATCAAGTACCTCATGGGACTTATCTCAAGCTGGCCACAAATAGTGGTAGTCTGCCTCACAGTAGAAGGACAGATATTTATATGCTACTTGCCCAATACAGCAGTGACCACATCTATGGATGATCGAATCTACGAAATGAATGATGGCATCTATGAGGTGAGGGTGAAAACGTCCCCTACTCTTTTCGAAGGATAGCAAGTGTTTATTTGCCTGGTCCTAACTACATGGGCTAGTACAAGGTTCCCACAAAAACTTCAGATTGAAATTCTATAACATTCCATGACAAAAATCTCAAATTTCCATGACATTTATAACATTCTTGTGAATGTCTGGGGCCCCGCGCAAAAATTTCTAAAATGAAGAAAGCAAATGGGAGATTTCTAGATTTTGTTTTAGATATTAATTCCATTATTTTCATTTTCCATGACATTCTGTCACAAAATTCCATGACATTCCATGACATTCCATGACATGTGGGAACCCTGCTAGTACCATAGTAGGCAGGGCCAGACAAACCAAGGCCTTTGATATCTCAGACGCGGTTCACTGAGGAGAGATCACAAGGTAGACCACCAGCATGAAGACCCAGGCCCGGGGCCGCGCATATGGGCAGCGGCTGCCAATGTAGCTTGGTTAGTGACAATCACAGTAGTCCACAAAGGAACCCCTCAGGTTTTGTCGCCTTTTACAATTCCGGTATGCCCATTGGAAGGCTCCCGGTGAAGTTATTCTACTCCTTCATGGCCCTTCATGAATTTCCCCCACTAACACAGGCGGCATGCCATCCTTAAAGAGTTAAGGGACGAATAGAGAAATCTGAACAAAGATGAAGACAAGTGAAGGTTTACTGTAAAACCTCACTTATAAGCCTAGTAGTTTTAAATTCCCTGACTTTTTATCAAATTTCCCTGAAAATCAAGACATAAATGCAATGCTTTTAAATGCCTTTCAACTATGAATATGCACTTTTTTATCTTCTGCTTAACAAGTGGTCATTATTTAACAACAGGGGTTTTGTGTATCGCGCGCCCGCAACAATTTTACCCCCTCAATTTGTGGATTTATTTTTGTCCATTAGAATCATAGCAAAATACAGGCTTTTTTTTTTTTTTCAAAAGAATTCCCTGACAAAACATTATTTCCCTGACATTTTCAGAAAATATCATTTTTCCTGACATGTAGCATAAATCTTTACTGCTCTAGGGCGGGATATATAGGTCGTTTTTGGATTACAAATGAGGAAAAACTCGCATATTAGCCACATCCCGACTTTGAACCGATCCTGTAAGCCACACCAGCGATCTGACTCATGTACTAGCCACGACGAATACGTGAGGTTGTATGGTATTCGATATCTTAAAAACGACACAGAGAGTATGCTCTAGGTTCTTCATTTGTGAAAACACTGAGGTAAAAGATAATTAACTCCATCATGTATCATTTATCTTCAAACCAAATCATTTTTTCCCTAGAAAAACAAAGACTCTTTAACATGTCAATTCCAAACTTTTATTCACATGGTTAATATGAAAACATGAGCTGATAATATGCATGATCTACGAGGGATGGTTATGAAGCTAACACTTCTTGAGAACTGGGATACCAGTATTCAATCCAGGATAAGTAATATATGCATAAGTTATATAACCATATGATATTAATACCAGGCATGGGATTGGGTTTTGAAGAAAAATCCAAAAGGCAGCCAAAAGACGCTATCTGGGGGGCATTTTTTATATATTGCATTGCATGAAGTCCTCTAAGAGACTAAGACCCCCCCCCCCCCCCTATTAATGTTAAAATATTTTTTTATTGGATCTGTACAAATCACAGGGATGACCTTTTGGCCTTCAAAAATCCGGAAATCCGGATAAATCCGGAAGAATCCCATGCCTGTAATACAAACACTGAAGCATGTCTTCTTACTACAGAGAGCACTTTGTGATATCATGGTACATGTTGGTTTAAGGAAAACTTAATCTATTGAGCAGTATTATGTAACATACAGTGTGTTATAGAATTATAATACAATGCAGTAGTGGCAGAAACATCCAAGTTACATGTTCTGCTATCAGCTCCTTTCAAAATCTTCCCCCCTCAGTTTTCAAACAGTTTTAAGGTAACAACAGAGGATCATTCACATTACATCTAGCTACACACAATACAAGAGTGCATCATCTGTACTAATGATATACAAACACAGGTATTATGGACATATCATTAAAAAGACAACTGTATTCCATCACTATACTCTTTAACATACACAGCTTAAGATACACAGAATAAGTAATGTTAGTAGTTTTGTGATGGAGATGTTCATGTTGGTTCAATGGCTAGTTGGTCAGATTTGATCACACAAGGAATAAGGTGTAACCTACAGTACATGGGGGATGCTAGACCCTCAAACACAGTTATAGATGCTTTTTAATATAATGATCTTCAGAGTAACGAAAGAAAGCTGACCTTGAGCTAACAATTTACACAAAAACTAACAAATACTTGGAACTAAGATTACAGTAAATCTTTGCTGACATGGAAAATACTATTATATTTCATCGCTACTTATAACCTTCAACACATAAAGTGGAAGACATACCATAACATCTATTAGCAAACAGTATGTGTTTGACAGTTCTGAGTCATTTTCCGTGATTGAGTCATGATAAAGTCACAGTTATAACAGAAAGCTGACCTTACATAATTAATGCAGATAATCCTGCCAAGGCTGCATACTGGACCTCAAGACATAGTTAATGTGACATGGCATTTCAAACATTGTGATGGGCACCTCAAAAAGTTAACTACAGACATGTTCTGTTTAGGATGTGAAAAACTCTACTGGATATGTGATAGGGGCTGTCATTTCAAACCTCATAACTCCTAACATATCATATTGAGAGAATAGCACCAAATTTCTGGTGACTACGTGATGGGCACTTCGGATAATTAACTTCAGAGATGTTCTCTCTAGCTTCTGAAAACCTCCATTGGAGACAGGCTTTCTCTTGAGGAATATTGTCTGGGTGGATGTCGTCCAGCCAGCCATCATCATTCTCATCCCCTTTCTCAATATTGATGAAGAGAACTGTGTTTCCCTGGACAAACGTGAACTCAGATACCCACTTAAAATCATAGGTCACCTCTGGTGAGAAGCATGGTTCATATTCAGTCCATTGGTCAGTTGCTGGTTGGTAGTAACTGATTTCACATTCATACCGGGTCAGAGAATCTGTCTCGTTGTCAATAATGACAATAACATCTTCTTGGTTCAGGGTCAACACGTTCATTTTGTGGTACATAAGTGGTTTCAGCATTGGGGCCTTCTTTGTCCAAGTACCATTGGTCATGTCCAAACAGTCTACATCTGTTGCTGGAGCTATAGTATGTCCATCAAACTCCCCCTTCCATCCCCCTGAGACATAAACTGAGTCTTCATACACACATGCAGCGTGATACATGACAGGACTTGGCATCCTGTTCCCCTCCTGCCATGAGTTGGTATGGAAACTGTACTCCTCAACACTTCTGGTGACTGATTCAAAGTCCAACTGGTGGTATATTCCTGGCTGTCCTCCAAGAACATAGAGCTTCTCACCATGATAGAATGCAGCAAATCCTGTTCTTGGGGTTTTCTTTACAAGCTGAGACCACTTCTTGGTACGTGGATCAAAGACATTCCACTGCTGCTGTCCCTGAGCTTCATCATCATATTCATAATAATCCTCATCATAATCTTCATCATCAATGTCATATTCGCAACACATGATCAAGAAATTGTTGACCTCAAGACAGACCTCTATGGAAGGATATATCTTCATCTTTGGTGCATTCACTGTTTCATGTCTCACCCAACGAGGACCTTTCTCAAAGGCATGGAATGATTTAACCTCACGTTTGCCAGTACCAAAGATAACAGGTACTGACAGACCTCTAGTCTTAGCTTGGACTGAGGTATCTATCATCTTGTGGTGAATTGGTTTATTGTGGTATTTCACTGATGTACGCACTAGCTCACACCACGGGTTGTCAGAACTGGTAAATATCTCCATTTCCATGATGGCCTCTAACTGTCCCTGATCGATTAGAGAAAACCGCACCTGGGACATCAAGTCATTCACATTAACTCTGCGGTTTTCATAGTCCACTGTCACCCAATGCTTTAGGAACAAGAAAAGGTCCCACTCACTCTTACCCCAACACCCAGGGATGACCTGCACGGCCTCATATGGAGTCTCCTCAAGGTTGCAGGACTTGACTACGGCTTTATAGTTAGATTTCAGGTACGTCTTGACCCCTTCAACTCCTTGGTCACAGGAGTATTTATCAAACAGCGCCAACACTTCCAGGCAGTTCTCATCATTCAGACCTTCCACTAGTCGTTCCACACAGGCTTGTATGACAAACGTCATTTGGAAATATACGGCTGAGCCAAATATCTCCATAGCACTGTTGTAGACAATATTCTCATCACCGGTGTAAATCAGTTTAATGAGTTTGGAAACGGCTTTCACACTTTGTCCCTTCAACTCCACTCTGTTAGTTCTAGTCTCCAGCAGGGATCCGTTCAGCATCACCCTGAAGTATTCACTGACTGACGCCATGATGGCTTTGTGGACAGAGATCTCGTAACCCTCCACTTGTATAATGTAGTCGAATAGAGACTCATCCCACCACAGGGCACAGATGCCGGATTGTAATCCTATGTCGATTGTCATTGTGACTTTTAACTGCAGCCAAATACAGCCACTTGTTCCAGGTCCTCAGCAGTTCCAGCAAACTGAAAGTAGATAGAAAATCCTGTTAAATGAAATGCAAATAAATCATGAGAACATGTTACAAAGCATTGATCAATGGAAAAACTTTATACTCCAAGAATGGATCAGGTCCTAGCTGTTGCAGTTGAAGTCATCAGCACATGTTTACCAGAGCAACAGAGCCTGTTGCTCGTTTAAAACATCTACATTGAAATTCCCTTCATTCTTTAAATCAATAGAGAAGTACTTTTGAAGATAAAAGTCTCTTGGCTAATCATTCCATTCAATTGTCTAGACCTGGGATAAATAGACAGGGCTGATAGTTAATTCAATTCCTATAAATTAGGGTGAACATGACAAAGATTGATAAGGCCACACCAAAAAAAAAAGTAGGTCTACGGATTTCCCGCACCACATTTTTCAAAATGTAAATTTATTTATTTTTTGAAAAAAAAAGTGTCTACGGACAACGCCCGCACCATTTTCTGAAAAATTGGATTTTTTTTTTCTTTTTGGTTGCCTTTTCTGTCATTGTTAACCAGAAAATATATTTGTAAAATTTAAAAAGAGATTTTCCGTCAGTAGAAAAAAAAAAAAAAATCGCCCGCCCCCCTATTTTAAGGTTGAAATCCATTGACAAAAAAAAAATTTGGAAAAAAAAAAAAAAAAAAAAAAATTCGCCCTACCGCACCTATTTTTGGAAAAGAAAATCAGTAGACCAACTTTTTTTTTTGGTGTGGCCTAAGGGAAGGGTAGTACAGTGTCAGCTGCTCATGTAAACATAATTCCTTCTAAAGATTATAAAGAAAACAAAGCAGAAAACAAGATTTAAAGTATGCTGCAATGTCTTCGTTGTTTACTTATGACTGAAACACTGAGAAAGAAAATCTCACTTGCTGTATCATTTATCTTCAAACCAAAATATTTTTCTTGGAAAAGGAAAACAATGTATAAGATCAAAACTCAAACTGTTTAATTCAAATTTGTATTCAAGAAGTTAAACATGACAACTTGAGGTTATGAAAAAACAAACTCTAGATATGTATACAATGCTGACAACTTTTCAGAACTATGATCTTTATATTGGTCTATGATATAGATGCTTGTTATATAAAACACTATTTTCTCATTAATACAGGACAACTTTAAGGAAGACGTTATTGTTTCATTCACTGGATGAGAGAGCTTATAATCAGGCAAAACAGCTTATACAGATATTGCATGAATGTTCTGCCATAATGTTTACAATAAGATTTACAATAACATCTGTAAGTAGTTAACTGTGTTAGTGCTTCGTCATGCATGTACATTCTGGTAGGTCGCCATGTGTGCCATACAGCCTATGCTTAATTTTAACAACCGTGAAGAAACATCAGTCCAAAACAAGTCTTTCTGCAGAGCAGTCAGCATACTTGATGAGTGTATAATCTTAACATTCCCATTTTGGGACCAGGACATTTTCCTCATATATTCAGGGCCTCAGCTTTCACCCCATCCTAGATGGGATTCATGTTAAACCTTGTTAGTCCCATCTTTTTTTTCTTTTTTTTGGTAAATGTTCAGTGTCACACAAAGCATTGTCCCCTTAAAATGGGACCTACATATTACACTGGGGGCTCTCATTACTCATACAGTGTTGCCTTTGCTGGCACAAGTTCTAAATTTTACAATATCAATATGCCCAAGTCTTATCTCCTCCATTCTCCAGCCCCATGCATCACTGTAATTCCATCTGGAGATATTATAATTCTATTATAAATTTGCCTGTGGCAAGTAAGTGGCATTGTATACCTGTCCAACCCTTCGCTTTGAGTTTTAAAATGAATCATCAGTTAACCAGGGTGTATTGACCTTCAGGTCTCATGCTTGACATGAGGAAGTATGTGACATTAGCAATTGAAACCTCACAATTAGAACGAATCACACTGACAGTGAAGCAGCACGTTTTGTGTAACTAAGTGATAAGACACCTTGGATAGTTAACTTCAAGGATGTTCTCTCATACTTCTGTACAATTAATGGAGACATGATTTGGCTTGTGAATAATGTACACGCAGCCATCATCTTCAAGAGGCTAGGCCAATGTATATACAAAAAGCTGACAAAGGTTTAGAAATATGATATAGAAATTGGTGTTTTATAGAATTGGTGACATGGATTAGTGTAATGTATACACCTAGTACATAAAAGACACTGATGTCATGAAAAAGGAATAATTCATCCTATCCATACAATCTCCAACATACAAAGCAAGACAAAAAATGTGTCAGACAGTTCTGAGTAATTTCCAGGCATTAAGTCAGAAAAATCAACATAGCACTGGAGGTTAAAGTTAAATGTATGCCAACCATAATGTATGTGATGCAAGTAAAGCCATGCGATGAATGTAGACTGGGATATAACAGGTCTCAAGACATAGGTAGAGAATGGGATCAGGTAATTTCCACTCTCATACCTATAGCACATCATATTGAGAGAATAGCACCAAACTTCTGCTCTCCGAGTGCTGGGCAGGGCTGAAAGTCAACTTCAGAGATATTCTCTTGAGCTTGTGAAAATCTCCATTTGAGGCAGGCTACAACCCTTGGGACATCGTCCGTGTTGATACTGTCCAAGTGCAGATAGCCCTCTGAGCCTTCATTGTTTTTATCCCCTTGTTCAATATTGATGAAGAAGACAGTGTTCCCCTGGACCAGTGTTAACTCAGATACCCATTTCACATCGTAGGGCACCTTTGGTGAGAAGCTAGGTTTATATTTTATCCACTGGTTGGTAGTAGCTTATTTCACAGTCAACCCAGGTATCAGGATCTGTCTGGTTGTCTATGATCACAATCACTTTTTCTCTGTTCAAGGTCAACACATTCATTTTGTGGTCCATGAGACCTTTTAGCATTGGGGCCTTCTTTTCCCAAGTTCCGGTGCTCATGTCCAAACAATCTACGTCTGTTGTAGGAGTATGCTCATACGATCCTGCCCTACACCCCCCTGAGACAAAGACTGAGTCTTCATACACACACCCTGCATGGTACATCATAGGGCTTGGTGTTCTGTTCACCTCCTGCCAGGTGTTGGTGTCAAAGCTGTACTCTTCCACACTCATACTTTTCCACAAACCAGTTTTCAAGTGAAGCTGCCCGCCAAGAGTATACAGATTTCCTCCATGATAGCACAAGGCAAAGCCTGTTACAGGCGGTTTGTTTGCCAGCTGAGACCAACTCATGGTGCGTGGATCAAACACATTCCACAGCTGCGATCCTGCAGTTTTAGTGCACATGATTAAAAAATTGTTGACTTCAATGCAGGCCTGGATAGATGGTTGATGTCCCACAAATCTAGTGTTTATTTTTGGTTGATTCAGTGTTTCATGCTTAACCCAGCCATTCTTTTTGAAGACATAGAATGCTTTAGCATCATCTTTCTTAGTACCAAACACCACAGGCACTGCAGGACCTCTCGTCTTAGCCTGCAGTGAGTGGTCAGCGATCTTGAGATGAATTGGTTTCTGTTGGTACATCACTGCCTTAGGCACCAGGGCACACCACGGGTCATCAGAACTGGTGAATATCTCCATCTTCATAATCGCCTCTAACTGTCCTTGATCCATTAGAGAAAACCGCACCTGGTACATCAAGTCATTCACATGACTTTCACGATGCTCTCTGTCCACAGTCACCCAATGCTTCAGGAACAGGAAGAGGTCCCACTCACTCCTCCCCCAACACTCGATGAAGGCCTGCACCGCGTCATAAGTAGTATCTGCATGGTTGCAGGACTTGGCTACGGATTTATAATTGGATTTCAAGAACGTCTTGACCCTTTTTACTCCTTCGCCACAGGAGTATTTCACAAACAATGCTAACACTTCCAGGCAGTTTTTAGCAGTCAGACGACCTACTAGGCTGTCAACACAGGCTGGAATGACAAATGTCATCTGGAGATATACAGCTGAACCCAATATCTCCATAGCACTGTTGTTGACAATATTCTCATCACCGGTGTAGACCAACTCAATGAGCTTGGAAACAGCTTTTAAATTTTGTCCTTTTAACTCCACTCTGTCTGTGGTTGACTCCAGCAAAGATCCATTCAGCATAGCTCGGAAGTAGTCAGAGACTGATGCCATGACAGCTTTGTGGACGGGTATTTCATGGTCCCCCACCTGTATGGTGTAATCAAACATCAATTGTTCCTGCCAGAGAGTAAGGATGCCTGCAGTTAATCCAACATCAATCGTCATGGTGATGCCTGAGGTCTCGTCGTTCAGTCACTTGCACCAAGACCTTCAAAGACCAGAGAACTGAAAGAAAATAAAGAACATTTTGTAGGATTTGACGCAGTGTGATCATATCTGATCTAAATTTAGATACAAGACAATACATGCTAAACTATCAATCAGGTATTTTGATGTGTACATGGGTAATGATTATAAAGTAATGGTGAGAAAGACAGTTAATCTAAGTATCAGACAATCAGGGGCAATGCCAATCTTTATTTATTTGGATATGACTTCCTTCCAACTGTATTATTAGTTCAGATAAGTTTATTATCCTGTTGTATTAGTTACTGTTTACTATAGTTAACTATAAATATGCCGTGAGATTTGAGACAAATGCGGACCATTAAGATGTTGTACCATGATGTACAATATCTATTCCTTGATATAGAATGAGGATATTTGAGACATTTATAGATCAGACTAGCAATATCAGTATTTCTTTAGCTGATTTGTTATATTTTCATATAAAAGAAATAACTATAGAAATAGAAATTCTAAGAAACTTTATTCCTTAACACAACCAAAGATAGCATTACACATCCTATGTGGCGAATACAAAGGCTTGTTTGAGATTGCCGTACACACACAATATGACAACTACATACACATTTGTTACAAAAATCTATATAAAAAATAAGATTGTAGAAACATTATTGTATGAAAGAAGGTACGGCACTAAATGAAAGGCAAAAAAAAGTCATAACAAATATTATTGTTTTCAATGGTGTTAGCAGCCTCAATTTAGCCAGATTACGGATAACATTTTCCAACATAAATGAAATTGGATGCTATCAAAACATTATACATTCTCATATTCTATTTATTGAAAACACCTTACAATGCATGTTTGTTTAAGTAGTTTGTACATGTCTGAATGGCTTTAGATTACAAAGAGAACAAAGTGCAGGGGGCAAATCTTGACAAGGCTGTTTCATCCAGGTAGGTTGTATGTCAGATAATCATGACATGGTCATGTTTCCATATAGAAATGAACATGTGCACCACTGGCCAACAATAATAGACTGTATGGCAACATTTACATGAGGCTTATTTAAATGCATGATATGTGGCTGGTTTGGCCTAGATCTCAGTTTCATGTTCTGAACTAACAAATCTTAACACTACAACATTAAAACGAAGAAATGCTGGTAGAGTGAACATAATAGTTGTTGAAGGTCACAATAATACTGAAGGTCACCGTGCATATATCACTTATGTGCTGACAGTAATAATGGAAGCCCACTCAAACAACCTTAACATTTGGTCATTTGAAAACCACTTTTCAAGTGCTATCTTTGAAGAGATTCAAATGTTCTAGTTTCTTGCAACCATGCTTCATCAAACACAATTTATTCCCATCATGTTCATGATGTACTGAATTCCAATTCATCCAACTTTTTATAGCTTGAGGGTTCTGCTACATTATATATATACACTGTTTTAAACATGCATGTACATCTAGTTTCCTTGGACTTTTTGGATTCAACACCGCACCACTATCTTGCATGATTGGAGCAACATACTTCAACACATAGCATAAATCAAAGAAATTCTTAGGTAAACTATGCATCAACAGTTTTTCAAGCTTCAATTAGAAAGTGAAAGCAGAGCACCGAACATTTCCTTACTGCCGTCACAACCGTCAAAGGCTCCATCCACATCTAGGCGGGAGAACTCTGTTTGATAGAGTTCAACGACATGAGTATGTACACTCCACTCAATACAGATGTTTTTAAGTCTTCGTGGCCTGCTCAATAACAGGAACACAGACTCCTCGTCTGCATCTGAGTCCTCAGAGTATTCCTCAATATCCCAAGGAACGCGTACGTTGATCAGGTACAGGACGTTTCCCTTTCCAACCATCACACTGTTAGAACCCCATGAGATTTCACTGGGTCGGCGATACCCGAAGTCAGGTTGGAAGTTGGTCCACTGGTCACAGCCTGGTTGGTAGTATTCCATGTGGAATTTCCGGTCAACAGCCATGATAACTTTCTGTTTTAAGACTGTCATATTGAACATTTGGTGACCCTGCATACGCTTTAACATTGGGGCCATTTTCTTCCATACGCCAGTCTTTGGGTCGAAGCACTCTACATCAGTTGTACCTTGTTTAAGGAAGGTTCCCTTTCCGTCAGTTTCTCTCCAACCACCGGACACATAGACCAGGTCTCCATTCGTACAGGCAGCATGTCGCGTAACTGGGGCGGCCATTTTGTTGACATTGTGCCAGGTATCTGTAGAAAGATTATACTGTTCAACATCAGCTGTGAAAGATTTCAACTCTGGGAATTCTTCTGATCCATTTTTATGGCCACCAAGCACATAAAGATTTTCCTTGTGATGAACCAGAGCAAAGCCACCCTTTGCTGCAGCCATGCCTGCCATTGTTGACCATGTCTTGGTCCTTGGGTCAAATATATGCCATTGCTGCACTCCGTCATATTCACCACAAACCACTAGGAAATTGTTGACTTCAATAGCCGCGGTAACCAGCCCCATAACTGGGGCCTGGAGAGCCGTGTCCTCACCCCATTCTGGAGGTCCATCCTTTGCAGGTAAGCAATGGAACGATCCAAGCTCTCCTTCACAGGTGTTAAACATAACAAGCACTTGAGGACTCCTAGCTTTCGCTTGTATTGAGGCATCTAAAACCCTCTGGTGTGTTGGAGTTTCATGGTATTTGACAGCATTTCGCACCAAGTTACACCATGGGCCGTCTGAGGTACGGAATATGTCCATCTCAGTGATGGCTGCCACTTGTCCCTGACTCATGAGACAAAACCGGATCTGTGACATGAGGGAATTGACATGCACCTTCCGGTTCTCATAATCAACACTGCTCCAATACTTCAGCATAAGGAATAGGTCCCACTCACTCTTTGTGCAATATTCAATGATGATCTCTAGTGCTTCATACGGAGTGTCGTCCGGTTTGTAATGCTCTATAGCAGCACTGCAATTAAGCCTCAGGAAATTACTCTTCAGTCTTGCTACTTCCAGAGTAAGAGAGAATCTCACAAATGCAGACAGAACTTCGAGGCAGTTTGTGACACTGAGACTCTGCTGAAGTCTTTTCACACATGCCTCGGTAATCTTTGTCATTTGGAAATAAACAGAAGGTCCGAGAATATCAAGCGCATTCTCTTTCACAATGTCAGCATTCCCTGTGTAAACCAGCTCAATGAGTTTAGAGACGGCTGCAGCGCTCTGTCCCTGTAGCTTCACTCTGTTTGTAGAAGTCTCCAGCATGGGACCACTCAGCATGACCCGGAAATAGTCACTCACCGAGGCCATGACAACTTTGTGGACAGGGATTTCCTGATTCTCCACTTCAATTACAAAGTCGAACAAAGTCTGTTGCTCCCAAAGAGTAGTCAGGCCTGAGTTAAGCCCAACATCTAGTGCCATGGTGAAGGTAATGTAAAGTCCTCAGAGAAGTCTTGGGCTCAATATCTGAAATCAACCAGAAAATACACTTTAATTTGTATGGAGGCAAGGACCCAATAAAGGGTAGAACAAACAAGTATGGGTTAGAAGTTACAGAATATAGATGAACTTTCCTAAAAGAACGAAATGACTGCACTCTATAGAGGTGGCAAGAAATATTTCAAACTCCCAATAACAAACACTCTAGTCAGGTGTTTACTTCTCATTATTTTTCACACTAATGTATGCTTAACTTTGACACGCTTTGGAGACCTGGTCTCAAATTCTTGGCAGGCATCCAGCTTGACAGAATTGTTAAAGAATGTCATGCTATTAATCATGCCCAATAAAGGGCAACATACCAGCGATCACCTCAACTAAAAGCAGAAAACAACATCAACCAGAATAGATATTATCTTAAATGTATTTGTTTATTCAACAGGCTAAATATGAAAACATGAGCTAAGGACATGAGTAGTGTGAATATGAAAACATAGAGTTTAGATAAATTTGCTTTACATCTAGGTAAGATGTGGAAACCTATTGGTATATCATCTAAATCTAAGTACAATACAAACATTTTAAACACTACTGTCAGCTAAAAGGTAATTATATATCATCCACACAGTGTTGAACCCAAAGTCCATTCACAACTGAAGATACCTTGTAATACAGAGACAAGTGCTTGTTTGTAGTAAGCTACACTTATCTGAAAGTGCCTTACATTACGAAGCATACAACAATGTAATAAGGTTAGTTAAAATGTGATGGCCGATCTTCACAATGACAATTCTCAGAATCGTTCACTCACTTAGTCCTTATACAGGCCTCCCACCACCTCCCGGACCACCTAAAGGGATTTTTAAAGGAATCCTTTCGCTAAAGATAAAGGAATTTTAAATTCTAAAGGAATCGCGGTCAAAATAAAGGAATTGAAATGCAATATTTAGAGACATTACCGTATTCAACGTAATAAGCGCCCTCCCCCTTATAAGCGCCCCCTCCCTTTTTGGGGCATTTTTATACTAAAACAAAGGCTCAAATTTCACTTAAGTACTAAAAGTACCATAAAAATAATTTCATAAGGGCCCAGGGCGCTTATTACGTCGAATACGGTATAGCATGTAATATTGATGACACTATTGTTATTGCAGGAATTTGCTTTGATTTGGCATATAAGTGTAGACAATTTTAATTTATTGATGAATCTGACTGGGAGAATAGTCTGCAGGAAGTCACATACATCCTCAATGCTTGCTTAATTTTTCACTGTGGTAAGATTCTTATACTAACTGCACATCTCTGCTTCAGTTCTGAGGAGATACAATAGTAACCCTGCCTACGAAAATGTTGAAATATACAAAAAAATATATTTGGCCGCTAATCATTCTTTTCGAGGAATTAAAATATAGCCTCAATCCACCTGTGTTTGCTATTTCTTCATTATGCCATGAAGCTCATCTCTAAGGCCAACCAACCGAGGTTCTCTTTGTGTGCTATCAGAATTATGCTTTTGAATTTTTCTCACAGAGCAGGTTTGCTCCAGAGAGTAGTTAAATTGCTCTAAGACTATTGACTTAGTTGCCAAGAAATCAATGTTGTGGAAAGAAATAATAATGAAACTGGACTTCTTTTAAACTTCATTTTATTAACAATATGTCTTTCATCGTTTCCTCTGAACCTAAGGACTTCACGCAAAATACTAAATGAACAAACTAACCTAGAAAAAACGGTCTTAAATGTAGTGTTGTACATCTAATTATATCCTTATCTATTCCCTAACACAACTAATAAAAGAGTTCATGGTGCACAAGTTAATAACGGTTCAAGAAATAGTTGATGTGAACTAATCACAATGATTTAAATGCAACATACATCTTCACTGACAGAAATCTATAAATCTTCACAGTTAAAGGGTATCAGTCTTAATGAGAGAAAAGGAAAATGGAAATAAGGGTTTACTTCACAAGTACACACAAAATAACATAAAAAAGAGAGTTATATATTTTTATCCATAGAATCTCCAACATCTAAAGGATAAATCATACAATAACTTGCTTTAGGCAATTTTGAATCATTCTCTGTCACTGAGTCATGAAATAAGTCAACAGAAGTAATAACCATAATATACGAAATGCGTGTACAGCTATGCCATGGATGTACACTGCGATATAATGGCTCTTAAAAAAGAGAATGCTATCTGGTCAGTTCATACTTCACACCTATAACACATCATATTGAGAGAATAGCACCAAATTTCTGGCGACCATGCGGTGGGCACTGTGGATAGTTAATTTCAGAAATGTTCTCTCGAACTTTGGAAAACCTCCATTGGAGACAGGCGGTCTCTCGTGGGATATTGTCTGGGTGAATGTTGTCCAACCATCCGTCATCATTCTCATCCCCTTGCTCAATGTTGATGAAGAGAAATGTGTTTCCCTAGACAAACATGAACTCAGAAACCCACTTAACATCGTAGGGCACCGCTGGACAGATGCGAGGTTCGTATTGTGTCCATTGGTCGGTTGCTGGTTGGTAGTAGCTGATCTCCCATTCATACCGGGTCTCAGGATCCGTCTGGTTGTCAATAATGACAATCACTTCCTCTCTGTTCAGGGTCATCACATTCATTTTGTGGTTCATCAGAGCTTTTAGCATCGGGGCCTTCTTCTCCCATGTACCAGTGGTCATGTCCAAACTGTCTACTTCTGTTGCAGGAGTTATGGTACGTCCGTATAATCCACCTCTCCATCCTCCTGAGATGTAGACTGAGTCTCCATGCACACACACAGCATGATACATAACACCACGTGGCATCCTATTCACCTCCTGCCATGTGTTGGTTTGGAAACTGTACTCTTCAACACTTTTGGTGACTGATTCAATTCTTAGTCCATTATTCAACCCGGGTTGTCCCCCAAGAGTATACAGCTTCTGGCCTTGATAAAACAAGGCAAAGCCTATTACAGGAGGTTTCTTTGCCAGCTGACACCAATTCATGGTACGCGGATCAAACACATTCCACTGCTGCTCTTGGCCATCTTCAGTGCACATGATCAAGAAATTGTTAACTTCAATGCAGGCCCGGATAGACGGATATATCTTCATCTTTGGAGTATTCATGGTTTCATACTTCACCCAGGTGACTCCTTTTTCAAAGGCATGGAAGGATTTAGCCTCGTTCCTCTCAGTACTGAACACCACAGGCACTGTAGGACCTCTAGTCTTAGCCTGCACTGAGGTGTCTAATATCTTATGATGAATTGGCCTCTTCTGATATGCCACTGAATCACGCACTAAGTTGCACCATGGTTCTTCAGAACCGGTGAATATATCCATCTCCATGATGGCCTCAAGATGACCCTGATCGACCAGAGAAAACCGGACCTGGGACATCAAGTGATTCACATGAACCTTCCGTATCTGAAAGTCCACAGTCAGCCAATACTTCAGGAACAGGAAGAGGTCCCACTCACTCCTCCCCCAACACTCAGGGATGACCCTCACTGCTTCAAACGGAGTCTCCTCGAGGTTGCAGGACTTAACTACGGCTTTATAGTTAGATATCAGGAATGTCTTGACCCTTTCAACACCTTCATCACAGGAGTATTTCACAAGCAGAGCCAACACTTTTAGGCAGTTTTTGGCAGTCAGACGATGCACTAGGCTGTCAACACAGGCTTCTATGACAAAGGTCATCTGGAAATATACCGCTGAGCCCAGAATCTCCATGGCATTGTTGTTGACAATGTTGTCATCACCGGTGTAGATCAGCTGAATGAGCTGGGACACGGACTCCACATTTTGTCCTTTTAACTCCACTCTGTTTGTTGTTGACTCCAGCAAAGATCCATTCAGCATAGCTCGGAAGTAGTCAGAGACGGACGCCATGATGGCTTTGTGGACAGGGATTTCATAATCGCCAATCTGAATTGTATAGTCAAACATTATTTCTTCCTGCCATAGGGCATGGATACCAGCGGTTAAGCCAACATCAATCGTCATGGTGATGCCTGACTGCAGCTGTGTTGTTGTTCAGTCACTCGCACCAAGCCCTTCTGCGAATATTCAATAAACTGAAAGTGAATAGAAAACAAAACTTTGTAAAAACAGTTAAATCATAGTTCATAGTTACGTTTGCATCAGGAGTTCATGTACCACACTTTATGATTGTATTCATCCAATCTATATATATATAACCTTTTAGTTATCAGCTAATAATTTCTTAGAAACTATTAGGGGTAGACACTAACACTAACGTAGACACTATTAAACACTGGCCCGGGAGCCAATGGCCTGTAGTGGGTGAAAACATTTTGTAAGAGAATATATTTGTACCAATAATCATGTCATATATTGCTGGACAGAGAAAATCTATGGGGAACCGACCATTCTGGTCAGGCCGTGATAATAAATCAACCATGGATACCTCCTCTCCTTGAGCAAAGTAAAATAATCAAACCGGGCCGTAGATTTCTGATGTTACGGGCCCGGGTGGCCCATGGCTGAAAAAGTTAGTATACCCCTGATTCCTATACTTGTGGCTTATGACAGTCGGGTTACATTCCGCACTATATTTAAACAAAACAGAGGCAAAGGGTATTAAGCATGTGTTCTGTAATACACCAATTTTTAGCAAATATGCTTAGGTATGTTTAAAGGACCAAGGTTTCATAGTTTGTTGTGACAGTTGTTCTACACTCCAGTCAACCAGCGTGACTTAAAAGAGGCAAATCAAGAGTGAAAAAGGCCTTCAGGTTTACTACATTGAGTCATTATTTTTGTCTCTAGGAAAGAAATATGTCTCAAAAAAATGTGATTGTTAGCCAGGTCTAGTATCATGCCATCACTATAAAGGGCAGCTGACCTAATCTCTATGGGCTTTTCTAAAACGAATAGCGAAAAGATTTTCAGTGTATGCAGGAGGAAGAAATAACAAAGTTTTATCTTAAACTTCCATTTTTTTATTAATAATACATCTTTTCTCAGAAGTATGGTCTAACTATGCACATGCAATAATTTTGTCCTTTCCTGGATAACTTTCAACATGAATGTTTAGACATTAACAGTGTGAACTTTTAACATTGTATCCTTGTAGACGCCCAGCTTAAAAGCAGCTCACATAGTATCTTTAAGATATTAGGCTATTCATACAATCTCCTTCAAAGAGTACTTTCACAGGTCCAACACAATTGTCTCAGTTGCCAAGAATTAAATGTCGGTGGAAGAAATAGTAATGAAACTTAAATTATTTTAAACTTAACTTTTATCAACAATGACTTTCATAGTTTCCTGTGGACCTGGACTTCATGCAAAATACTAAATAAACAAACTAACCCAGAGGAGCCTGTCATAAATGTAATGTATACCTAATTATATGCTTATCTGTTACGCAACTGACATAAGAATATATCCTCCTTTGCATAATTCATGGAATAAATCCTTCTTAATACTATCTATCTTCTCAACATATAACAATCAACAGCATATCCTTTTTGAACGTTAATACTTTTCATACCTTTGAGTTATAGCAGTGCATTCACAATTCCCAACTTCATGTGCATGAAATTAAGTCTTTTTTTGAAAATAAACTTCAAAATGAATATTCAGACCGTGTAAAGTTATGATTGAATATCCGTGTCTTCAAACCCTTGTATTTCTTTGATTTTTATGACCCTGCATGCACAATAAACAGTCTCTTGAGTGTTCTATATCAATATTCATCCGTTACAAGTGTGAGGTTTCTTAACTCCAGTGTGTACCAAGAGCTGTCATGTTTAGATTAGTTTATAACACACAGATTCAGTTTCTAATGCGCACAATAAGTCAATGACTTCATGACCCCAATTAAAACATTGATCAATAAGACATTGCCACACTCTTGACAAGACATCATGGCTTTGCACACAGAACATACCGTTCCATATGCTAGTCCCGGGTCTGATTCCGCTTCACTACATAGAAAGAAGCAAGTGAATACCAATCTATTACATGTCAATCATCCTGGTTCAGGCCCTTTCCACCAGGTGACACTGCCACTCTGTGTTGTGTCATGCAGGTCACCACCTAAGGAACTAGTCCGTCAGAATGTGGCTCCTGATATGCACGAACTAGCACTATTGGGGACTTCCAGGGTTCTAGAGGTGATAAACCAGCTAGCACTAGTCGTCACCTACGGGGGTATCCAGCATACCTGTTCTACTGAAACACATGACACGGCACTGCCAGCAGCACAGACTGGAAGTCCGAGTCCCCCCAGTGAGCGGGTACTGGGACACCCCTCAGCTGGACCTCAGATGGACTCTCCCCACTCTGTGCCAGGGTCCACTTCAAGCAGCTGTCCAGTAAGGTCAGCAGGAAGATGGTGTTTCCGCGGATGACCGGCATATTTCTGTCAAACCCTCTCATGAATAAACCATGGATACAGTGATTGGGGACTTGAAACCGGGACCAGCTGTCTGTGGCGGGGCTGTACATTTCCAGGTTCAAGCTTTTCTCTTCGAAGGTAAAGAGGACGTCTTCATTCCCAATCGTCATCACGGCCATTCTGTGACTGGACTTTGGAGTTAGCATGGCTGCCCTGTTCTCCCACACATGGGTGTTAAGATTCATACGATACATTCGTAGCTCATTGCCTAAACCACCACTGAGGTACACATGGTTTTCAAACACACATGTACTGCTGTGGGCAACTGCAACTGGCATGTTTCCAGTCACACTCCAAACATTGTCTCTGAAACTATAACGCTCCACTTCATTAGTGTCATTGAAGTTCCTTGTGTAGCCGCCGAGGGCATACAGGTATTCACCATGATGTGCAAGGCTGAACATGGACTTGGGTTGAGTCATACTCGCCATTTCCGACCAAGTGAGGTTTCGGGGGTTGAATATGCACCACTGCTCCTCCGCATCCTCATCACCATTAGTCAGGGCAACGAGGAAGTTATTGGCAACAATCAGACTTTGGAAGGCATAGTGTGTGAAGCTTGATGCGGGATATGTACGTTTTCTCCAACGGTCATTGTCATCAAGAGAAAGGAATACATTTGTTCCTCCAATGTAGTCATTACTGAAGACAAAGGGAGAAGGCGGGGCTCGTACTTTCATCTGGACAGATTCCTCCATGACTTTCTGGTGTGTTGGCAAGTTGTGGTATTGGACTGCCTGCTCTACAAGATGCTGCCATCGAGACTCAAGGCAAATGTCCATCCTTGCGACGACTGAAAGTTGCTGTGGGGTCATGAGACCAAAGCGGACCCGTGACATGAGTGCGTCTAGATGCACCTTGCGGTTTTCATGGTCCACATTTACCCAATGTTTCAGGAATCCAAACAGTTCCCGCTCACTCTTCCTCCAACAGTCAATGATAACCTCAATAACTTCATACGAGGTGCTCTCAGCTTTGTAATGTTCAAATGCAGCACTGAATTTAGTTGTCAAGAGTTTCTTTCCCTTTTCTGCTTCTTCATCAAAAGAGTATTTCAAGAACATTGACAGTACTTCCAGACAGTTCTTGACATTGAGACTGTTCCGCAGTCTTTTCCTGCATGCCTCGATGACTTTCGGTATCTGGAAATATACAGCTGGTCCCAGGATATCAAGTGCATTATCTTTCACAATGCTAGCATTCCCTGTGTAAATGACCTCAATTAGCTTAGCAACGGCTGCAGCGCTTTGTCCCTGTAGCTTCACTCTGTTTGTAGAAGTCTCCAGCATGGGACCACTCAGCATGACCCGGAAATAGTCACTCACCGAGGCCATGATCACTTTGTGGACAGGGATTTCCTGGTTCTCCACCTCTATTACAAAGTCGAATAAAGCCTGCTGGTTCCAGAGGGTACTGAGCCCTGATGTTATCCCCACGTCGAAGGCCATGGTGGTGGTTATCTACTCCTGGAGAGAAGTCCGCCAATTCAACTTGATGGGCTGAAAAGAAACAAAAACACCATTTGTAAGATAAAGTGCATTGGTTCAATATGCAGTTAGGAACATACCAGACCGTCAGAGCAAATATTATGTGAATTAGTGATATTTCTACTTTCGCAAAACTGGTTTTGATTGATTGGGTTGTTTTACATCCAAGTGTACTGTGACGCCTGGGACAATATCTCAAGTTGTTAAGAAGTCAAAAATAGTGTTAGTTTGCCCAGCATTAGCCCACACCAAAAAAAAAAGTTGGTCAATGGATTTCGCGCACCTTATTTTCGGAAATGGAAATTTTTTTTTTTTTGGAAAAAAAAAATTTGTCAATGGATTTCGCTCGCCTCATTTTTTTCAAAATTGAGAATTTTTTTTTTTTTTCAAATTTTCTTCCAGTAATTCCCCCAGATCAGCCAATAAATTTTTATGTTAGGGGTCCACTAAGAACTTTTGTCGGAGGCTGGCTAAAAAAAAGTCGCTCGCTCCAGTTTTCCACCGACAAAATCCATTGACAAAAAAAAAATCTTAAAAAAAAATTTTTTTCGCTCGCTCGCACCATTTTTTGAAAAGTGAAATCCATTGACCAACTTTTTTTTTGGGTGTGGCCTTAGGACAGATTTATATGCTGCTTGCCCAATACAGCAGTGACCTCATCTATGGATGATTGAATCTATAATATGAATGACTGCATCTGAGGTGAGGGAGCACACCGCTACTGGGGCACGTCGCCTACTCTTTTCGAAGGATAGCAAGTGTTCTTTTATTTGCCTGGCCCTACATACCTTGGCTAGTACCATAGAAGCCAGGGCCAGACAAACCACGGCCTTTGATATCTCAGACGTGGCTCACTGAGGAGGGATCCCATGCCAGACCACCAGCAAGAAGGCCTGGGCCCACGCATATGGGCAGAGGCTGCCAAAACACCTTACGTGACTGATCACAGCAGTAAGGCACGAGACCCCTCAAGTTTTGTCGCCTTTTATGAATCCGGTATGCCCATTGGTATTATGGAAGGCTCCCGCAATTGAAGAAATGACATGGCTAGTTTGAACACCCAGTGGGCACAGACCACTTATTACACCCTGCATACTCTCTGTAAGGCTTAACAAGCTCTTACTTGATGATGCGTCTTGAGCTGGGTACCAAATATGCCAGAAGTATGTTGAGGAGCTATGTTGATTTCAATTTACTATTCAATCCAGGTTTAAAAGATCCTAGTGGGATAGGAATAATCGCAACATATCTAAATATGAAATTATTACTGTACATGAACAGGAATTAATTTGTTTATCTAATATCTTAATCAAAGAAAAGAAAATGAAATGAATGCATGTTTGTTCAAGTAAAGTTTATTTTCATATCTTTATTTAAAGAGGGCTACATGAAAAGGAATACAGATGCAGTCATTGTATGAAACCATTTATTCGGGTTTAATTTACCAAAGCATTTTGAAGGAAAAGCAATGTTTGCAATTTTCATACACGTATAAATGTTATACAAATAGCTTTTGAGAAATTCCTCCCTGCCAAAGAACTATGTATCTACATTTCTCAATGCACATTACTCTTCTTTTGTTAGTCACTACTCATTTGATGCTATTTGCACGTTTAGATTAGATAGCCGTATTCATTTCGGATATTTTCTTTCTTGAGCCAAGCTACATATGTGAACTAACAGCCACAATGGTGCGTGCAATAAGTGACTAGCACTTAATGAAATGAAAAACTACTTACATGCTAGGAAATTAGATACAAACTCATGGTTGAGAAATATAATGTAGATTGACATGAGAATACACTAAATAATAATTCAGACACTATCTCATTTTATATACTATATCATACTTGCTCATCACAGTAAGAAATGCCCTCAAAACACATCACTGATATATGTATCTTAAAGAATGAAAAAGAAAATAAGATTTGTTTGGTTTTAAGTTTTAAGGTTTTGATTGATCTGAATCAATCTATAATCATGATCTATCATATTTGGTTAGAACATTTCTAAGGATATTTCCTAATCCCAATGACCATATGAATTGTGCATATTCAGAATACTACAACCTCCAACGTGTCACACACTATAACTGATTCCATGTGGAAGCAGTTTACAGCCAAGATGGCCTTCTTGCTCAGAATGTTTACTGTTGTATTTTGTGACATATCTGCTGACAAAGTCTACATGACCCAATAGAAGGAGAAAGAAAGAACAGTATGCAGCATGCTTAATGGCTATTCATCCTCCCAGCGTAGTGCTTGTAAGTAACATCAACTGAAAATCTTTACATGGCGTATTCTGATTGCAAATGTAGGCAATCACGAAGAAGTCTTTCCAATAATAAAAGCAAATGCATGCAGAAATGAATAGCTCTGTTCTTTTGTTAAAGTACATCCAACGGGTAAAACTGCAAGCTCTGGACAGCTCTTGCAACCCTCAATTAGCAAGTGAGAGCAGAGCACCAAACATATGCTCATTGCTGTCAAAGTTATGCGGAAGCTCATCTAGACCCAACTCTGAGAAGTTCTCAACCTTGACACGCTCTGTTCTCTAGGAAATGGTCCACTGCATACAAGTGGTCTGTGGTTCTGGTGGTTCACAGTCGGGCTCGTAATTGTAATCAAACGATCTCGTCATCACAGTCTAAGCCAAGGTAAGCATCGTCATCTGATTCTTAAGGTACGTCCCATCACTTTCTCTCCAACCACCGGACACATAGACCAGGTCTCCATACGTACAGGCAGCATGTCGGGTAACTGGGGTGGGCATTTTGTTCCCAAGTATCCGTAGCAAGGTTATACTGTTCTACATCGGCTGTGAAGGATTCTAACTCTGGATAGTTTTTTGATCCTGTATGACCATCGAGCACATATAGCTTATCCTCGTGGTGAATCAGCGCAAAACCATCCTTTTGTGTGTGCATGCCTGTCATTGGAGACCATGTTTTGCTCTTGGCATCAAAGATATGCCATTCCTGCTTTGCACCTTTCTCGCCACAAACAATCAAGAATTTATTGATCTCTATTGTGTTAACAACCTCAGTAATTGCTGGTGCTTGGAGGGCCTTGCCATCATTCCATTCTAGCCCTCGCCATTGTTCTTTCTCAGATAAAGCATGGAACTTGTCAAGATTTTGGTCCGTGGTAGTAAATATGACTGGCATCGGAACACTTCTAGCTTCTGCCTGTACAGAGGTATGTAGTACCTTCTGGTTAGTCAGTGTTACGTGATATTTGACAGCATTTTGCACCAAGTTACACCAGGAGCCATCTGAGGTACAGAATATGTCCATCTCAGTAATGGCTGCCGCTTGTCGCTGACTCATGTAAATAGTTTTATAGAGACAATGAAAAACTCTTTCTTTACATCTCGACATTCAGTTGCACTTAAACTCACTGTGCGTCAACAGACAGACCTAATGTGAAGATTTTCGTTTTCTATTCACTTTATACCATATATTCTCAACGGGAGGACATGACTGTACAGTGCCCGAGATACTAGGCCAGTTCCGGGAAGGGTAATTGGGTGAATTCAATGGTGCCATGGTGCCAGAGCCTGCAAAACGGTTTCAAGTTCTCAGAAAGCAAGACCACCTGTGTGCATTTTTGCCGAAGGCGAAGATGTGCGGAGGCTCCTGCACTGACACTCCACGGGAAAGCGCTCAAAGTTGAAACGGAGGTTAAATTCCTTGGACTAGTGTTTGACCGGATCCTCTCCTTCAAACCCCATGTGGAATACCTGCGGAAAAGATGCCAAAAACCCATGAACCTCCTGAAGATGCTCTCCCACACAGAGTGGGGAGCAGACCGGGAGATTCTATTGACAATCTACAAGACGTATATCCAATCACGCCTGGATTACGGATCGGTGGTGTATGCATCTGCTGGCAGATCATACCTGGATTGGCTAAACCCAATTCAAAACCAAGCCCTCCGGCTTTGCCTAGGTGCCTTCCGATCCTCACCGCAGAACAGTCTGCAAGTGGAGGCTGGAGTCCCCCCACTGGATCTCAGGCGGGACAAACTATCCCTCCAATATGCCATCAGGGTGAAGGCAAATGAGAGGAACCCAACTCACAACACCATCTTCAACGAGGACCACAGCGTCTTCCGTAGGAAGAAGAATGCCACAAAGCCTTTTTCTATGAGGGTGAGAACCCTGATGAGAGAGGCTCGCATTCCAATCTCAAAGGTCATCAAGGAAGGACCTGCTCGATCCCCTCCGTGGACACAGGCAGGTCCAACTATCCTCTTTGACCTTTGTGAACACAAGAAAGGGGAAACCCAGACCAACACCTACATGGAAAAACTGACAGAAATCAGCCGTCGGCACCAAGGTCACACTGAGGTGTTCACGGATGGCTCGAAAGATGGAAACCGGGTTGGCTTTGCTGCATTCACACCCTTTGGTACCCGCAAAGGAGCACTACATGGAAGAAGCAGCATCTTCACTGCTGAGGCCCATGCTCTCCTTAGTGCTTTGGAGTGGATGAGGGTGTCAAGCCGAAAGGCCTTCATCATCTTCTCCGACTCCAAGTCGTGCCTGCAAGCAATACACCAACATGACCCCAAAAACCCTGTGGTGCAGGAGATCAAGCAATTGGTCTCACACCTCACAGACACCCAAAAGGAGGTAGTCCTCTGTTGGCTGCCCAGCCACATTGGCATAGAAGGGAACGAAGCTGCAGACGATGCAGCTAAGAAAGCCCTGAGTCTGAAACCCAGCTCAGCTTGCATCCCATCCTCAGACCTCCTCCCGATTTGTCGAGAATATACCAACCTAGAGTGGCAGAGACGCTGGAGCTCTGACCAAGATAACAAACTGAGAGCCATCGAACCCTCGATAGGCAAAAGACACAACCATACAGGCTTGACCAGGAGGGAATCGACAAGACTGGCCCGTCTTCGGATAGGTCACTCGCTACTGACACACGGACACCTCATGAGGGGTGAAAACCAACCGGTATGTCAGCGATGTCAAGTACCTTTGACCGTAGAACATCTCATGCTCTTTTGTCAAGCAACCAAGAAGAGTAGGGACGACCACCTTCGTGGCGCGTCGTCCATGAACAGTGTCTTCACCAACACTGTGAAGAAAGAACTCCTGACCTTCCTGCGGGAAACAAAGATGTTCGAGAAGATGTAAGAGGGGGAAAACAGGCCCCCCCCTTGAGACTCGGCCCGGTAAGCTAGAGATAATGATCTCTGGCCAGATGGAAAGTAGTTTTCATACTCGCCAGTTCCTGATCTGCTGGCCCGATTGGTATGGAGCTGCGACTGGCCCGCCGGTGTCAGGATAATGGACTGGTCAGATGAGGTGTCAACAGTCTGCGGCACAGCATCTGTGTGAGGCAGCACAATAAAGAGGGGCCCGATGCCACGAGCATTGTTCCACCGCTACGAGCCGTGTCCCACTGCTACAAGTAGACTCATAAACACATGCACGCGTACATGCACTCACACACTTAAACGCAACCTAGATGAGAAAAGAACGGACCGAGAGTCCGATAAACTCTTGAGTAAGTCCCAGGCGTCATAGCACACTTGGACGTAAAACAATCCAATCAATCAATCAATCAATCAATGGTGCCAATATTGGTGGAGTTACTGTGTATATGTATGTTAGTTCCCCAGCAGCCCACCTGGGGGCATTGTGGTCATTTGTTATTGTTAGCAACCAGCAGATCGGTAACTGTTGACATGTGAGCTTGACAAGATCATGAGACATTAGGGATGTCATTGGTATTGAATTTACGAGTTATCAGTTATTCACTATTTTGGTGTCGATTTAGGTAATATATCAGTTATTCATCATATAAAAAGAAGAGGTAGATTAGGCCACATTTTCTAAATTTTAGGTTACAGACACTGTAGAAAATAACAGTACAGAAACTGAAATGAAAGAAAATTCAATTATTTTTTTGGGGGGATAAAAATAACACTAAAATTTGTAATATTTAGAATAACATTTTGCCTTTCACTTTTTACTACCTAAATACCTTAAAAATGGTCCGATTTACATGCTGTAAAAACTGACATAAAGCATAAAAAGAATCCAAGATGGTGGAGTATCGATACTCCTTGATTGTCGATTCAGTTATCCAATACATAAAAAATAGCGATGTATCGATACCTGTGATACCAATGACATCCCTATGAGACATAAATAGAGAAGCTGTGTTCATGTGTTTTCTTCACTGGAAGTTTAAATAGATTTATACATCTGAGACATAAGCATGTTTATCTGGGGAAAGTTCATTATTCTTTCAATTTGATTTCACTTTCAAATCTTTAGATACATTGAGTAAATATTTATTTCAATTGAATTTCAATTGATATAATTCTATGTACCGTAAAAACCTCCCGTATAAACCGCGGCTAGTAGGCGAGTCAGATCGCCTGTGGCTCATAGGGGAGGTTTTGCTTTGGAACAGTACTAAAGCGACTACTGTAAACGTAGATATTTTTGCGGATTGGCTATAAAGTACAAATTCGCGCAGATTTATATTCGCGGATTTATCAATATAGAAGTTACATAACTACATAGGGTAAATATTGACGCTGGACATATTTTCGCTGATTTAAAAATCCGCGAAAATATGTACAGCACGAATTAACATACATTTACAGTAATCAGATCCCTTGTGCGGCCTATAGGATCGGCCCAAAGTAGGGTGCGGCTTATAAGAGAGTTAGGCTTGTACACAAGGTTTTACGGTATAGCCTTTTGTAAATCGTTACATATATGTAAATAAACAATAATATAAAGAAAAAAAACACTTTTCAGGGCACTTTATTAACATTTGCACATGTTCTTCAACTCAGACAATTGAGTCTCACAGCATACATCAAAATCCTATACATTTCATTGTATGTATTCATTGTTTCGCTTTTCGAGATTCTATAGTAGCAGGAAAGAAAGTTTGCTCATAGCTGTCATAGCCCCTCTACTCAGTGCCATGTCTATCGTTTTGTGCATCTTTACATCTGTTCTAACTTACTTTAATACATATACATTTCTGAAATGGGTAGAAAGCTCAGACATTGTTGATATTTCTTTTTGGTATTTGTTTTTGGTCAGTGGATCATTCCTAAATGCTTCTTTAAGTCTTGGGGTGAGTCATATAGGTTTGTTGTAATGTTAAAAACAAAGCGGCATACAAACAAATATGAATACATATAAACTGGTGTTATTCAATTGATGTATTATGAAATCACCTACTCTTATAGACAATACATCAGTCTGTAAATACAATTTCATGCGATGCTGCTAACATGTAGCAGGCTTAAAGTTGCAAGCTTCAATCCATATTGTTAGCGAAGAACAGGTCTCATTTACAGGGAGGGTGGTTTTGAGTATTTAAATTTCATTTTCTGATAACGCAGGGCAAGTAATAGTTTGAATGATATAAGTACAGGTGCACTCTAACAAGCCATACTGTCAAAACTTTAAAAGATAGGTCTGCAATGTTACCACTTTTCTCACTAGTTTGATATTCAAGATACAAATCTAGGTTTAGTTTACAGTCCTCAATGAGGGAATTCATTGATTTGAAAGTATTGTTCTCACTTCCAAATCCCATCAAAGCCTACGTTTGTGCACACAGTAGAAATGTCTTTCTTACATTTTATGTTCAGACAAAGCCAAGTGACGGAAATCCTGGCTTTCTTTGCAGACAGGCCTATGGCTCATCCGAATGGCTTGCCGCTCTGCTTAAACACATGGCGAGGTACTGCCAACAACACGGCATGTAGGTCTTTAGATCTGGGACTCCAGCCACTTGGTACAGGTACTTTCCAAAAGTTGACTTCAGATCTCTTCCCTCCGCTTGTTGCAAGTGTCCACTTCATACTCAAGTTATCCGCAACTTTGAGGAAATAGATGGTATTGCCATCTAATACTCTGATGCTCCTGGAGTTAGGCCCATCTGCATACAACCTCTTAATGTCTATTATCTTGTACCTAAACTTGGACCAGCTGTTTGATGCAATATTGTACATTTCTCGGTCAAGTGTTTTGTCTGCGAATGCAACGAGGACATCCTCATTGTTGACTTTCATCACGCCCATTTTATGACAAGCCATGGGCTTCAACATTTCCGCCTTGCGTTCCCACTGCTGAGTCAGAATATTGAAACAATCAAGTCGCAATGAGGTAGCCAAATCCCCCCTCCCTCTGATTACATGGTACCCACCACTGGAGTAGATGTTATTGCCAAATGCACAAGCACTGCTCCAAGTGACTCCAACAGGCATCGGGGCAGACACACTCCAAGTGTTGGTCTCGAAACTATACACCTCCATTTCATCAGTGACGGCATCATATTCAAGTTTGTTACCAAAATAACCACCAAGCACATACATATGTTTCTCATGTGCCACAAGGCCAAATGCAGATTTAGGTTTTGGCATGCTGTTTATTTCTGACCATTTCAGGGTCCGCGGGTCGAAGATACACCATTTGTTGCTGTCAGCTCCAGTGTAGGCGACCAAGAAGTTGTTCAAAACTGTCATGTGAGTGAATGGTGGATACGTTGTGCCTGCTTCATACAGATGTGTTCGCCAATTACATCGCTCATCGGTTGAACAAAACATTTTTTTCCCTTCACGGCTGTCGTCACTGTAAACAAATGGAGAAGGCTCAGACCGGACTTTGCTGTTGTCAGAGTCGTCCAACACCTTGAGGTGTACAGGGAGGTTGTGGTACACACCTGCCTTGTCTACCAGCTCCCGCCATGAGTCAGCAGTTTCTACATACACATCCATTTCTCTTACAGCTGCAAGTTCCTTCGGGCTCATCAGGCAGAATCTCACACTGCTGAAGAGATCATTCTCATACTGTTTACGGCTTTCGTTTTCAAATGCAATCCAATTAATGACAAGCTGAAACAGCTCCCACTCCGATCCTCTCCAGGCATCGATCAGGAAATTAAGAATCGTTAACGGTATTTCTGCCAGGTTATGATGTTCAAGAGCTAATTTCCAGTTTGTCTGCAAAAGTGTCTTAACAAGCTCAACTTCCTCTTTCATGGAACATACAAGGAATGTTGAGAGGACCTGTAGACAGTTTTTCTCATCCAGGGTACGTAACAATATCTTTTTGCAGACTTTGATGGCTGCAGGCACTTGTAGATATGTTGCCACCTCGAGGATGTCAGCAGCCTTCTCTTTCTCAATGCGTTCATTGCCAGTGTATACGAGTTCAATAAGCCCAGCTAGAGCGTCTGCATTGAGTCCTTTCAGCTCTACATTATCTGTTACACTCTCCTGCAAAGAGCCAGTTAACATGGCATGGAAGTAGGCGCTGACGCTGGCTAGGACTACTTTATGTACTCTGAACTCTTTGTGTTCAACTCGGATGGTATAGTCACACAGGAGGTCATCTTCCCACAGGGCCTTAGCCCCTTTGGCTAGTCCCATGTCAACCATTTCTGAAATAAATAGAAAACTCGGATCAGACGAGATGGCAAACTGAGAACACCTGAAGTTGGTCGGATTTTTTTTTTTAATTACAGCTGCAGTAGCAAGAAATGCATGGATAAATTTTGGGCAATATTTGGAGATGTCAAAACGTAGAGAAACACATATATATGGCCAAACCAAAATAAAGACTTGGTTAATGGATTGAGCAAAAATGCCAAACAGGAAAAAAGCACTCATGAAGCAGAACCAGTTTGTACTCTAGTATAATCTAGAACATTTCGCATGTAACCGTACCCAGACATTTATGAAAATCTAGAACTCAACGGAAGCATTCTGATGTCTCATACCATAAGAAACTGTTGGCTCAAAATCTGGAAGATAACTGACCAATATGGCAATTTTCTTTTTACCTGAAATGTAACTGACTCTTAAAGCAAAAAACAAACAAACTGACTTTTAACGACAGGTGGGAACCCTGGCTGGGTAGACCACCAGAAAGAGGGCTGCCAGCAGCTGTATTAGGGAGTGCTCATCTTTTAACAACAGGGGGGGGGATGAGATTTCGCGCAGAGCGCACACTTTTTTTTCACCCCCCCTCTAGAGGGGTCAACAATTTTTACCCCCCCTGGCAGGCCGCAAATCGTAAGCGTTTGCGCCCCTTTGTAGCATAGTAACGCGCGGGATTTTCCCCTCAAAACAGATTGAATTTTTTTGCCCTCCCCCCCCAAAGAGGGGTCTGAATTTGTTTACCCCCCCTGGTCAAGGGGTCCAAATTTTTTACCCCCCCCCCCAAATCCACCAACCCCCCCTGTTGTTAAAAAATGAGCACTCCCTTAGTAAATATCATGACAGTCAAGTAACCCCTCAAGGTTTGTCGCCCTTTGCATTTCTGGTATGCCTATTGGTAACATGGAACGCTCCCGATTAAGTCATTCTACTCCTTCATGCCCCCATCTTGAAGGTCCACACTAATACAGGTCTACTGATAAGGCAGAGATGGAGGGTATCCCAACAAATGACCCTGTCTTGAAACTTAATAGGTGTGAGGGCTGGGAGGGAAGTGTGCGAGAGGCATGCCGAGAAATGGTCCAGACGCTTCATTCAAATCCAGAGCTTATCTTTAAACACAGCGTTTAAATACTCTGGTATTTAGGGAAATAACACCCAACAAGCTTGGCCTCAGAATCAAATTTTTTAGGCTTTGTATATGAACCAGAACGATGACAGTCAAACTAATTTATACATATTTATTTCTTTGGCACAGTTATACACCAATGACCTATATGGGTCATTGCAACGTAAATTACCTTATGCAAAATACCTCATGATATATCTTTTGAAAATGAAATGAGGTCTGTCTTCACATTTCTATAAAATGTTCAAATCTTTTCAAACAAATTATAAGAAAGAGTTTCAAATTCTGTATACATGGTAAATATATCAATGCTTTGCACTTGAAGGGATCACCCGGGACCAGGCCTCCAGGGCCTAATGTAAGCATCCTCCAGCATGTTAAAGTCAAATATCAATACTGTATATTCTTGCCTATAAGCATAACATATTGAATGTTGACATTAATTGATATTCAGAACATGACATTATCTACAAATCCCTATATTCAAACAGTGTCTTGTTATTCCACCAAAGCCGCTCAAACGTAATATATCACCTAAACAGCTGCACTATGATACTTTAAGAGCGACAAGAAGTATCAAATAAGGGTACACTTTCTTTCTGAATCACATTAAGACGGTATACTCTTTTCAGGACAAATATTGAAAAACGTGAAATTAATTTGAAGGGTAGAATGTGTTATCTTCATTTTAAATACAAAGTACAATGCATTGGATTCAACAACAGGCCCGTAACTAGGGGGGGTTCGTCGTTTCGAACGAACCACCCCACCCTCCCTGAAGGAGGAAAAGTGTTACACCCTAGCTGGGTGGAAAGAGGAGATAATTGTCTACCTTTCATTTTTTACGGTTTGTTGATTGGACAATTATTAAGGATTCTAGAGAGAAAACTATGAAGGATGGATTAGATACACAAAACTCAGCTTTCTTTTAAATATATAACACAAAGTTCCACCTCATATTAAAAAAGTCAAGTTCCACCATTGAAATAATCATATCAAGTTCCACCATATCCAAAAACGAACCACCCCGCTAAGAGGGTTAGTTACCGGCCTGAACAATGC